>MDKI01184159.1:0-15088 GCA_005239505.1 Nicotiana paniculata
ATTTGATGTCCCGGACAAATATCATGCGATTTAGAACCGGCTATGTACCACGGCGTCCGGCCTTCGGTTTTCGCATGATATTTTTCTGGGAAATCAAACAAAACCCGAGGAACCATAACTAACTCTTTGAAATGATCAAGTTACATTTTTTTGCATTTTAGGGTAATTAAACTGGAATTCTGCCAAGTCGTGCCTGTATTATCGCCATCCATGGTCCAGGCCGGACGCCTTGGTATGGATCCGGTAACGGATCGCATGATATTTTTCTGAGACATCAAATACAACCCAAGAAACCATAACCAACTCTTTGAAAGGATCAAGTTACATTTTTTGGTAATTTAAGGCAATTAAACTAGAAATCCGCCAAGTCGTGCCTGCATTATCGCCTTCCATGGTCCAGGCCGGACGCCTTGGTACGGAGCCGCTACCGGATCTCATGATATTTGTCCGGGACATCAAATACGACCCAAGGAACCATAACCAACTCTTTGAAAGGATCAAGTTACATTTTTTGGCATTTTATGGCAATTAAACTGGAATTCCGCCAGTCGTTCCTGTATTATCGCCTGCCATGGTCCAACCCGGACGCCTTGGTACGGAGCCGCTACCGGATCTCATGATATTTGTCCGGGACATCAAATACGACCCAAGGAACCATAACCAACTCTTCGAAATGATCAAGTTACATTTTTTGGCATTTTATGGCAATTAAATTGGAATTCCGCCAGTAATGCTTGTATTATCTCTTGCCAAGGTCTTGGCCGGATGCCTTGGTACGGAACTGGTACTGGATCGCATGATATTTCTCCAAGGACATCTAATACGACCCAAGGACCCATAACCAACACTTCGAAATGATCAAATTACATTTTTTGGCATTTTATGGCAATTAAACTGGAATTCTGCTAGTCATGCATATATTTTCGCCTGCCATGGTCCAGGCCGGATGCCTTGGTACGAAGCCGGTACTGGATCGCATGACATTTGTCTGGGACATCAAATACCACCCAAGGAACCATAACGAATGCTTCAAAATGATGAAGTTACATTTTTTGGCATTTTATGGCAATTAAATTGGAATTCCGCCAGTCGTGCCTGTATTATCGCCTGCAATGGTCCAGGTCGGATGCCTTGGTACGGAGCCGATACCGGATCGCATGATATTTGTCCAAGACATGAAATACGACCCAAGGAACCATAATCAACGCTGCGAAATGATCAAATTACATTTTTTGGCATTTTAT
Source organism: Nicotiana paniculata (assembly GCA_005239505.1). Taxonomy (NCBI): domain Eukaryota; kingdom Viridiplantae; phylum Streptophyta; class Magnoliopsida; order Solanales; family Solanaceae; genus Nicotiana; species Nicotiana paniculata. Next base: position 1,245 of record MDKI01184159.1, read on the forward strand.
GGCAATTAAATTGGAATTCTGTCAGTCTTGCCTGTATTATCGCCTACCATGGTCCAGGCCGGATGCCGTGGTACATAGCCGGTACAGAATCGCATGGTATTTGTTCGGGACATCAAATATGACCCAAGTAACCATAGCCAACGCTTCGAAATGACCAAGTTACTTTTTTGGCATTTTATGGCAATTAAACTGGATTTCCGACAATCGTGCCTGTATTATCGCCTGCCATGGTCCAGGTCGGACGCCTTGGTATGAAGCCGGTACCGAGTCACATGATATTTGTCCGGGATATGAAATATGACCCAAGGAACCATAACCAACGATTCAAAATGATCAAGTTACATTTTTTGCCATTTTATGGCAATTAAACTGGAATTCCGTCGGTCGTGCCTATATTAGCGCCTGCCATGGTCCAGGCCGGACGCCTTGGTACGGAGCCGGTGCTGGGTCGCAAGATATTTGTCTAGGACATTAAATATGATCCAAGGAACCATAACCAACGCTTCGAAATGATCAAATTACGTTTTTTGGCATTTTATGGCAATTAAGCTGGAATTCCGTCAGACATGCCTATATTATTGCCATACATGGTCCAGGTCAGACGCCTTGGTACGGATCCGGTACCGGATCACATGATATTTGTTCGGGACATCAAATACAACCCAAGAAACCATAACCAACTTTTCGAAAGGATCAAGTTATATTTTTTGGCATTTTATGGCAATTAAGCTGGAATTCCGCCAGTTGTGCCTGTATTATCACCTGCCATGGTCTAGGCCGGACACCATGATACGGAGCCGGTACCAGGCCGCATGATATTCGCCCAGGACATTAAATATGACCCAAGGAACCATAACCAACGCTTTGAAATGATCAAGTTACATTTTGTGGCATTTTATGGCAATTAAATTGGAATTCCGCTAGTCATGCCTGTATTATCGCCATCCATGGTTCAGGCCGGACGCCTTGGTACAGAGCCGGTATTGGATCGCATGATATTTTTCCGGGGAAATCAAACAAAACCCAAGGAACCATAACTAACTCTTTGAAATGATCAGGGTACATTTTTTTTGCATTTTATGGTAATTAAACTGGAATTCTGCCAAGTCGTGCCTGTATTATCGCCATCCATGGGCCAGGCCGGACGCCTTGGTATGGATCTGGTACCGGATCACATGATATTTTTCCGAGACATCAAATACAACCCAAGAAACCATAACCAACTCTTTGAAAGGATCAAGTTACATGTATTGGCATTTTATGGCAATTAAACTAGAATTCCGCCAAGTCGTGCCTGCATTATAGCCTTCCATGGTCCAGGTCGGACGCCTTGGTATGTAGCCGGTACCGAATCGCATGAAATTTGTCCGAGACATCAAATACAACTCAAGGATTCATAACCAACGCTACGAAATGATCAAGTTACATTGTTTGGAATTTTATGGCAATTAAACTGGAATTCCGCCAGCCGTGCCTGTATTATTGCTTGCCATAGTCCAGGCCGCACGCCTTGGTACGGAGCCGGTACTGGATCACATGATATTTCTTCGGGACATCAAATACTACCCAAGGAACAATAACCAACGCTTCGAAATGATCAAATTACATTTTTGGCATTTTATGGAAATTAAACTGGAATTCAGCGAGTCGTGCCTTTATTATCGCCTACCATGATCCAGGCCGGACGCCTTGGTACGGAACCTGTATCAGATCGCAGGATATTTGTCCGGGACATCAAATATGACCCAAGGAACCATGACCAACGCTAAGAAATGATCAAGTTACATTTTTGGCATTTTATGGCAATTAAACTGGAATTCAGCCAGTCGTGCCTATATTATTGCCATCCATGGTCCAGGTCAGACGCCTTGGTACGGATCCGGTACCGGATCGCATGATCTTTGTTCGGGACATCAAATACAACCCAAGAAACCATAACCAACTTTTCGAAAGGATCAAGTTATATTTTTTGGCATTTTATGGCAATTAAAACTGGAATTTTGTCAGTCGTGCCTGTATTATCGCCTACCATGGTCCAGACTGGACGCCTTGGTACGGAGCCGGTACCGGATAGCATGATATTTCTCAGGGACATCAAATACGACCCAAGGAACCATAACCAACACTTCGAAATGATCAAGTTACATTTTTTGGCATTTTATAGCAATTAAACTGGAATTCTGCCAGTCGTGCATGTATTATCGCATGCCATGGTCCAGACCGGACGCCTTGGTAAAGAGCCGGTACCGGGTCACATGATATTTCTCCGGGACATCAAATACGACCCAAGGAACCATAACCATCGCTTCGAAATGTTCAAGTTACATTTTTTAGCATTTTATGGCAATTAAACTGGTGTTCCGCCAAGTCGTGTCTGTATTATCGCTTGCCATGTTCCAGGACGGACGCCTTGGTACGTAGCCGGTATTGGATCGCATGATATTTATCCGGGATATCAAATATAATCTAAGGAACCATAACCAACGCTTCGAAATGTTCAAGTTACATTTTTTAGCATTTTATGGCAATTAAACTGGAATTCTGCCAGTCGTGCCTGTATTATCGCCTTCCATGGTCCATGCCGGACACCTTGGTACGTAACCGGTACCGGATCGCATGATATTTGTCCAAGATATCAAATATGACTGAAGGAACCATAAGCAACGTTTCGAAATGATCAAGTTACATTTTTTTGAACTTTATGGCAATTAAACTGGAATTCCGCTAGCCGTGCCTATAATATCGCCTGCCATAGTCCAGGCCCGACGCCTTGGTACAGAGCTGGTACCGGATCACATGATATTTCTCCGGGACATCAAATACGACCTAAGGAACCATAACGAAAGCTTCGAAATGATCAAGTTACATGTTTTGGCATTTTATGGCAATTAAACTTAAATTCCGCGAGTCGTGCCTGTATTATCGTCTGCCACGGTCCAGGCCGGACGCCTTGGTACGTGGCCGGTACCGGGTCTCATGATATTTTTTCCGGACATCAAATACGACCCAAGGAACAATAACTAACGATTCGAAATGATCAATTTACATTTTTTGGCATTTTATGGATACTAAACTGGAATTTCGCCAGTCGTACATGTATTATCGCCTGCCATGGTCCAGATCGGACGCCTTGGTACGGAGGCGGTACCGAATAGCATGAAATTTATCCAAAACATCAAATACGACCCAAGGAACCACAACGCTTCGAAATGATCAAGTTAAATTTTTTGGCATTTTATGGCTATTAAATTGGAATTCTGCCAGTCGTGCATGTATTATCGCCTGCCATAGTCCATGCCAGACGCCTTGGTACGGAACCGGTGTCGGATCGCATGATCTTTCTCCGGGACATAAAATACAACCCAAGGAACCATAAGCAACGCTTCGAAATAATTAAGTTACATTTTTTGGCATTTTATGGATATTAAAATGCAATTCCCTCAGTCGTGCCTGTATTATCGCCTACCATGGTCCAGACTGGACCCCTTGGTATGGAGCCGACACCGGATAACATGATATTTGTCAGGGACATCAAATACGACCCAAGGAACCATAACCAACACTTCGAAATGATCAAGTTACATTTTTTTGCATTTTATGGAAATTAAACTTGAATTCTGCCAGTCGTGCCTGTATTATCCCCTGCCACGGTCCAGACCGGACGCCTTGGTATGGAGCCGGTACTGGATCTCATGATATTTGTCCGGGACATCAAATACGACCGAAGGAACCATAACCAACGCTTTGAAATGATCAAGTTACATTTGTTGGCATTTTATGGCAATTAAACTAGAATTCCGCCAGTCGTGCCTGTGTTATCACCTGCCATGGTCCAGGCCGGACGCCTTGGTACAGAGCCGGTACCGCGTTGCATGATATTTGTCCGGGACATTAAATATGACGCAAGGAACATAACCAACGCTTCTAAACGATCAAGTTACGTTTTTTGCCTTTTATGGCTATTAAACTGGAATTCCGTCAGTCGTGCATATATTATCGCCTAACATGGTCCAGGCCAGACGCCATGGTACGGAGCCGGTACCGGATCGCTTGATATTTTTTCAGGATATCAAATATGACCCAAGGAACCATAACCAGCGCTTCGAAATGATCAAGTTACATTTGTTGGAATTTTATGGCAATTAAAATGGAATTCCGCTAGTCGTGCCTGTGTTATCACCTGCCATAGTCCAGGCCGGACGCCTTGGTACGGAGCCGGTACTGGATCTCATGATATTTGTCCGGGACATTAAATACGACCCAAGGAACCATATCCAACGCTTCGAAATGATCAAGTTACATTTTTTGGCATTTTATGGCAATTAAATTGGAATTCCGTCAGTCGTGCATATATTATCGCCTGCCATGGTCCAGGCCAGGAGCCTTGGTACGGTGCCGGTACCGGATCGCATGATATTTTTCCGGGATATCAAATATTACCCAAGGAACCATAACCAATGCTTCGAAATGATCAAGTTACATTTGTTGGAATTTTATGGCAATTAAACTGGAATTTCGCCAGTCGTGCCTGTGTTATCACCTGCCATGGTCCAGGCTGGACGCCTTGGTACGGAGCCGGTACCGCGTTGCATGATATTTGTCTTCGACATTAAATATGACTCAAGGAACCAGAACCAACGCTTCTAAACGATGAAGTTACATTTTTTTCCTTTTATGGTTATTAAACTGGAATTCCGTCAGTCGTGCATGTATTATCGCCTGCCATGGTCCAGGCCGGATGCCGTGGTACATAGCCGGTACCGAATCACATGATATTTGTCCGAGACATCAAATATGACCCAAGGAACCATAACCAACCCTTCGAAATGATCAAGTTACTTTTTTGGCATTTTATGGCAATTAAACTTGAATTCCGCCAGTCATGCATGTATTATCGCCTGCCATGGTCTAGGTCGGACTCCTCGGTACGGTGCCGGTACCAAATCTCATTATATTTGTCCGAGACATAAAATACGACACAAGGAACCATAACCAACACTTCGAAATGATCAATTTACATTTTTTGTCATTTTATGGCAATTAAACTGGAATTCCACCAGTCGTGCCTGTATTATCGCCTGCCATGGTCCAGGCCGGACGCCTTGGTATGGAGCCGATACCTAATCGCATGATATTTTTCCGGGACATCAAATACAACCCAAGGAACCATATACAACTCTTCGAAATTGTCAAGTTACATTTTTGAAATTTTATGGCAATTAAACTGGAATTCCGTAAGTCGTGCTTGTATTATCGCCTGCCATGGTCCAGGTCGGACGCCATGGTACATAGCCGGTACCGAATCACATGATATTTGTACGGGACATCAAATAAGACCCAAGTAGCCATAACCAAATCTTCGAAATGATCAAGTTACTTTTTTTGGCATTTTATGGCAATTAAACTTGAATTCCGCCAGTCGTGCATGTATTATCGCCTGCCATGGTCCAGGTCGGACGCCTGGGTACAGAGCCGGTACCGAATCTCATTATATTTGTCCGAGACACCAAATACGACACAAGGAACCATAACCAACGCTTCAAAATGATCAATTTACATTTTTTGGCATTTTATGGCAATTAAATTTGAATTCCATCACTCGTGCATATATTATCGCCTGCCATGGTCCAGGCCGGATGCCTTGGTACGATGCTGGTACCGGATCGCATGATGTTTGTCCGGGATATCAAATATGACCCAATGAACCATAACCAACACTTCGAAATGATCAAGTTACATTTTTTGGCATTTTATGGCAATTAAACTGGAATTCCGCCAGTCGTGCCTGTGTTATCACCTGCAATGGTCCAGGCCGGACGCCTTGGTATGGAGCCGGTACCGGAACGCATAATATCTTTCCGGGACATTAAATATCACCCAAGGAACCATAACTAACGCTTCTAAATGATCAAGTTACATTTTTGGCATTTTATGGCTATTAAACTGGAATTCTGCCAGTCGTGTCTGTATTATCGCCATCCATGGTCCAGGACGGACGCCTTGGTATGGAGCTGATACCAGATCGCATGATATTTTTCCGGGAGATCAAATACAACCCAAGGAACAATAACCAACTCTTTGAAATGGTCAAGTTATATTTTTTGACATTTTATGGCAATTAATTTGGAATTCCGTCAGTCGTTCCTGTATTATCGCCTGCCATGGTCCAGACTGGACGCCGTGGTACGTAGCCGGTATCGAATCGCATGATATTTTTCTGGGACATCAAATATGACCTAAGTAACCATAACCAACGCTTCGAAATGATCAAGTCACTTTTTTGGCATTTTATGGCAATTAAATTTGAATTCCGCCAATCATGCATGTATTATCGCCTGCCATGGTCCAGGTCGGACTCCTCAGTACGGAGCCGGTACCAAATCTCATTGTATTTGTCTAAGACATCAAATGCGACACAAGGAACCATAACCAACGCTTCGAAATTATCAATTTACATTTCTTGTCATTTTATGCCAATTAAACTAGAACTCCGCCAGTTTTGCCTGTATTATCGCCTGCCATGGTCTAGCCCGGATGCCTTGGTACGGAGTCGTTACCGGATCGCATGATATTTTTCTGGGACATCAAATACGACCCAAGGAACCATAACCAACGCTTCAAAATGATCAAGTTAGATTTTTTGGCATTTTATGGCAATTAAACTGGAATTCTGCAAGTCGTGCATGTATTATCGCCTGCCATTGTCCAGTCCGGACGCCTTGGTACGGAGCCGGTACCGGATCGCATTATATTTGTCCAGGACATCAAATACGACCCAAAAAACTATAACCAACGCTTCGAAATGATCAAGTTATATTTTTTGGCATTTTATGGCAATTAAATTTGAATTCGGCCAGTCGTGCCTGTATTATCGCCTGCCATGGTCCAGGCCGGACGCCTTGGTACGGACCTGGTACCGGATCGCATGATATTTGTCCGGGACTTCAAATATGACCCAAGGAACCATAACCAACGCTACGAAATGATCAAGTTACATTTTTTTGCATTTTATGGCAATTAAACTGGAATTCCGCCAGTCGTGCATGTATTATCGCCATCCGTGGTGCAGGGCGGACGCCTTGGTATGGAGCAGGTACCAGATCGCATGATATTTTTCCGGGACATCAAATACAAACCAAGGAACCATAACGAACTCTTCGAAAGGATCAAGTTACATTTTTTGGCATTTTATGGTAATTAAACTGGAATTCCGCTAGTTGTGCCAATATTATCGCCTAAAATGGTCCAGGCCGGACGCCTTGGTATGGAGCCGGTACCGGATTGCATGATATTTCTCCAAGACATCAAATACGACCCAAGGAACCATAACCAACACTTCGAAATGATCAAGTTACATTTATTGGCATTTTATGGAAATTAAACTGGAATTCCTCCAGTCGTGCATGTATTATCGCCTGCCATGGTCCAGGGAAGACGCCTTGGTACGAAGCCAGTACCGGAATGCATGATATTTGATCGGGACATCAAATATGACCCAAGGAACCGTAACCAATGCTTCGAAATGATCAAGTTATGTTGTTTGGCATTTTATGGCAATTAAACAAGAATTCCGCCAGTCGTGCCTGTATTATAGCCTGCCATGGTCTAGGTCGGACGCCTTGGTACGGAGCAGGTACCGGATAAGATGTCCGGGACATCAAATACGACCCAAGTAACCATAACTAACTCTTCGAAATGATCAAGTTATGTTGTTTGGCATTTTATGGCAATTAAACAAGAATTCCGCCAGTCGTGCCTGTATTATAGCCTGCCATGGTCTAGGTCGGACGCCTTGGTACGGAGCAGGTACCGGATAAGATGTCCGGGACATCAAATACGACCCAAGTAACCATAACTAACTCTTCGAAATGATCAAGTTACATTTTTGGCATTTTATGTCAATTATATTGGAATTTCGCCAGTCGTGCCTGTATTATCGCCTGCCATGGTCCAGGCCGGACACCTTGGTACGGAGCCGGTACCGGATAGCATGATATTTCTCTGGGACATGAAATTCGACCCACATAACCATAACCAACGCTTCTAAATGATCAAGTTACATTTTTGGCATTTTATGTCAATTATATTGGAATTTCGCCAGTCGTGCCTGTATTATCGCCTGCCATGGTCCAGGCCGGACACCTTGGTATGGAGCCAGTACTGGACCGCATGATATTTATCCGGGACATCATACAACACATGAAACCATAACCAACTCTTCGAAATGATCAAGTTACATTTTTTGGAATTTTATGGCAATTAAACTGGAATTCCGCCAGCCGTGCCTGTATTATCGCGTGCCATAGTCCAGGCCAAACGCCTTGGTACGGAGCCGGTACCGAATCACATGATATTTATCCGGGACATAAAATACGACCTAAGGAACCATAACCAACGCTTCGAAATGAACAAGTTACATTTTTTGGCAATTTATGGCAATTAAACTGGAATTCCGCCAATCATGCATGTATTATCGCCTGCCATGGTCCAGGCCGGACGCCTTGGTACGGAGCCAGTACCGGGTCGTATGATATTTGTGCGGGACATCAAATACTACCTAAGGAACCATAACCAACACTTCGTAATGATCAACTTAAATTTTTTTGCATTTTATGGTAATTAAACTGGAATTCCGCTAGTCATGCATGTATTATCGTCTGCAATGGTCCAGACCGGACGCCTTGGTACGGAGCCGGTATCGGATAGCATGAAATTTCTCCAGGACATCAAATACGACCCAAGGAACCATAACCAACGCTTCGAAATGATCAAATTACATTTCTTTGGCATTTTATGTCAATTAAACTGGAATTCCGCCACTCGTGCCTGTATTATCGCCTGCCATGGTCCAGGCCAGACCCCTTGGTATGGAGCCGGTACCGGATCGCATGATATTTCTCCGGGACATCAAATACGACCCAGGGAACCATAAACAACACTTGGAAATGATCAAGTTACAATTTTTGGCATTTTATGGCTATTAAATTGGAATTCTGCCAGTCGTGCCTGTATTATCGCCTGCCATGGTCCAGGTCGGATGCCTTGGTACAGAGCCGGTACCGGACCGCATGATATTTATCCGCGACATCCAATACAACCCATGAAACCATAACCAACTCTTCGAAAGGATAAAGTTACATTTTTTGGAATTTTATGGCAATTATACAGGAATTCTGCCAAGTCGTGCCTGTATTATCGCCTGCCATGTTCCAGGCCGGACGCCTTGGTACCTATCCGGTACCGAATCATATGATATTTTTCCGAGACATCAAATACAACCCAAGAAACCATAACCATTGCTTCGAAATGATCAAGTTACATTTTTTAGAATTTTATGGCAATTAAACTGGAATTCCGCCAGCCGTGCTTGTATTATCGCCTGTCATAATCCATGCCGGACGCCTTGGTAAGGAGCTGGTACTGGATCGCATGATATTTCTCCGGGACATCAAATACGACCCAAGGAACCATAAGCAACACTTTGAAAAGATCAAGTTATATTTTTTGGCATTTTATGGCAATTAAACTCCAATTCCGCCAGTCGTGCCTGTATTATCTCCTACCATGGTCCAGACTGGACGCCTTGGTATGGTGTCGGTACCGGATAGCATGATATTTGACAGGGACATCAAATACGATCAAGGAACCATAATCAATGCTAAGAAATGATCAAGTTACATTTTTTGGCACTTTATGGCTATTAAACTAGAATTCTGCCAGTTGTGCCTGTATTATCGCCATCCATGGTCCAGGCCGGACGCCTTGGTATGGAGCCAATACCGGATCGCATGATATTTTTTCGGGATATCAAATACAACCCAAGGAACCATAACCAACTCTTCAAAATCGTCAAGTTACACTTTTTGGAATTTTATGGCAATTAAACAGGAATTCCGTCAGTCGTGCCTGTATTATCGCCTGCCATGGTCTAGGCCGGACGCCTTGGTACGGAGCCAGTACTGGATCGCATGATATTTCTTCGGGACATTAAATACGACCCAAGGAACCATAACCAACGCTTCAAATGATCAAATTACATTTTTTGGCATTTTATGGCAATTAAACTGGAATTCCGCTAGTCGTGCATGTATTATCGCCTGCCATGGTCCAGGACGGACGCCTTGCTATGGGGCCGGTACCAGATCGCATGATATTTCTTCGGGAAATCAAATATGACCCAAGTAACCACAACGCTTGGAAATGATCAAGTTACATTTTTTTGCATTTTATGGCTATTAAATTGGAATTCTGCCAGTCGTGCCTATAATATCGCCTGCTGTGGTCTAGGAGAGATGCCTTGGTACGGAGCCGGTACCGGACCGCATGATATTTGTCCGGGACATCAAATACAAGCCAAGAAACCATAACCAACTCTTCGAAAGGAACAAGTTACATTTTTTTGAATTTTATGGCAATTATACTGGAATTCCGCCAAGTCGTCTCTGTATTATCGCTTGCCATGTTCCAGGCCGGACGCCTTGGTACGGAGCCGGTACCGAATCACATGATATTGGTCCAGGACATAAAATACGACCCAAGGAACCATAACCATTGCTTCGAAATGATCAAGTTACTTTTTTTGGAATTTTATGGCAAATAAACTGGAATTCAGCCAGTCGTGCCTGTATTATCGCCTGCCATAGTCCATGCCAGATGACTTGGTACAGAGCCGGTACCGGATCGCTTGATATTTCTCCGAGATATCAAATACGACCCAAGGAACCATAAGCAACGCTTCGAAATGATCAAGTTACATTTTTTTGAATTTTACGGCAATTATACTGGAATTCCGCCAGTCGTGCCTGTATTATCACCTGCCATGGTCCAGGCCGGATGCCTTGGTACGGAGCCGGTACCGGACCACATGATATTTGTCCGGAAAATCAAATACAACCCAGGAAACCATAACCAACTCTTCGAAAGGATCAAGTTACATTTTTTTGAATTTTACGGCAATTATACTGGAATTCCGCCAGTCGTGCCTGTATTATCACCTGCCATGGTCCAGGCCGGATGCCTTGGTACGGTGCCGGTACCGGATCGCAAGATATTTTTCCGAGATATCAAATATGACCCAAGGAACCATAACCAACGCTTCGAAATGATCAAGTTACATTTTTTGGCATTTGATGGCAATTAAATTGGAATTCCGACAGTCGTGCCAGTATTATCGCCTGCCATGGTCCAGGCCGAACGCCTTGGTGCGAAGCCGGGACATCAAATACGACCCAAGTAACCATAACCAACGCTTCGAGATGATCAAGTTACATGTTTTTTACATTTTATGGCAATTAAACTATAATTTCATCACTCGTGCTTGTATTATCGCCTGCCATGGTCCAGGCCAGACGCCTTGGTACGGAGGCGGTACCGGGTCGCATGATATTTGACCGGGACATCAAATATGACCCAAGAAACCATAACCAACGCTTCGAAATGATCAAGTTACATTTTTTGGCATTTTATGGCAATTAAACTGGAATTCCGCCAATCGTGTCTGTATTATAGCCTGCCATGGTCTACGCCGGACGCCTTGGTACGGAGCCGGTACCGGATAGCATGGTATTTGTCCGGGACATCAAATACGACCCAAGTAACCATAACCAACACTTCGAAATGATCAAGTAACATTTTTTTGTCATTTTATAGCAATTAAACTAGAATTTCATCAGTCGTGCCTGTATTATCGCCTTCCATGGTCCAGGAAGGACGCCTTGGTACGGAGCCGGTACCGGTTCGCATGATTTTTGACCAGGACATCAAATACGACCCAAGGAACCATAACCAACGCTCAGAAACGATCAAGTTACATTTTTTGGCATTTTATGGCAATTAAACTGGAATTTCGCCAGTCGTGCCTGTATTATAGCCTGCCATGGTCTATGCCGGACGCCTTGGTATGGATCCGGTACCGGATCGCATGATATTTTTGCGGGACAACAAATACAACCCAAGGAACCATAACCAACTCTTAGAAATGGTTAAGTTACTTTTTTTGGCATTTTATGGCAATTAAACTAGAATTTCGTCAGTCGTGCCTGTATTATCGCCTGCCATGATCCAGGCCGGACGCCGTGGTTCGTAGCCGGTACCGAATCGCATGATATTTGTCCGGGACATCAAATATGACCCAAGGAACCATAACCAACGCTTCGAAATGATCAAGTTACTTTTTTGGCATTTTATGGCAATTAAACTGGAATTCAGCCAGTCGTGCCTATATTATTGCCATCCATGGTCCAGGTCAGACGCCTTGGTACGGATCCGGTACCGGATCGCATGATATTTGTTCGGGACATCTAATACGACACCAGGAACCATAACCAATGCTTTGTCATTTTAATGCAATTAAACTGGAATTCCGCCAGTCGTGCCTCTATTATCGCCTGCCATGGTCCAGGAAGGATGCCTTGGTAAGGAGCCGATACCCGATCACATGATATTTCTCCGGGACATCAAATACGACCCAAGGAACCATAACCAACGCTTCGAAATGATCAAGTTACATTATTTGGCATTTTATGGCAATTAAACTGGAATTCTACGAGTCGTGTATGTATTATCGCCTGCCATGGTCCAGGCCGGACGCCTTGGTACGGCGCATGTATCGGATCTCATGATATTTGTCCGGGACATCAAATATTACCCAAGTAACCATGAGCAACGCTACGAAATGATCAAGTTACATTTTTGGCATTTTATGGCAATTAAACTGAAATTCAGCCAATCGTGCCTATATTATCGCCATCCATGGTCCACGTCAGACGCCTTGGTACGGATCCGGTACTGGATCGCATGATATTTGTTCGGTACATCAAATACAACCCAAAAAACCATAACCAACTTTTCGGAAGTGGCAATTAAACTGGAATTCCGCCAGTTGTGCCTGTATTATCGCCTTCCATTGTCCAGACTGGATGCCTTGGTACGGAGCCGGTACTGGATAGCATGATATTTCTCAGGGACATCAAATATGACCCAAGGAACCATAACCAACACTTCGAAATGATCAAGTTACATCTTTTGGCATTTTATAGCAATTAAACTGGAATTCTGCCAGTCGTGCCTGTATTATCGCCTGCCATGGTCCAGACCGGATGCCTTGCTAAGGAGCCGGTATCGGGTCACATGATATTTCTCCGGAACATCAAATACAACCCAAGGAACCATAACCAACGCTTCGAAATGATCAAATTAAATTTTTTTGGCATTTTATGGCAATTAAATTGGAATTCCGCCAGTCGTGCCTGTATTATTGCCTGCCATGGTCCAGGCCTGACGCCTTGGTACGGAGCTGGTACCGGATCTCGTGATATTTTTTCGGGACATCAAATACGACCCAAGGAACCATAACCAATGCTTTAAAATGATCAAATTACATTTTTTAGAATTTTGTGGCAATTAAATTGGAATTCCATCAGTCGTGCCTGTATTGTCACCATCCATGGTCCAGGCCGGATACCTTGGTATGGAGCCGATACCGGATTGCATGATATTTTTTCGGGACATCAAATACAACCCAAGTAACCATAACCAACTCTTCGAAATGGTCAAGTTACATTTTTTGACATTTTATGGCAATTAATTTGGAATTTCGTCAGTCGTCTCTTTATTATCAACTGCCATGGTCCAGGCCGGACGCCGTGGTATGTAGCCGATACCGAATCGCATGATATTTATCCGAGACATCAAATATGACCCAAGGAACCATAACCAACGCTTCAAAATGATCAAGTTACTTTTTTTGGCATTTTATGGCAATTAAACTTGAATTCTGCTAGTCATGCATGTATTATCGCCTGCCATGGTCCAGGTCGGACTCCTCGATACGGAGCTGGTACCAA
>ML310709.1:0-134106 GCA_005239505.1 Nicotiana paniculata
TTGATAGAGACAACTAATCAAGCTATATGAAGTATCCGAGAAGTAAGTTCACCGACGGGGGAATCCATAGCCTTAGACATTTATCATAATTGTTTACAACACATTGTGAGTAATTGCTAGTTATTATTATTGTCAGTAGAATTAGCAAAACATCACCAATTTATACTAAAAAGTCTTGAGAGAATTGATTGAGTAAAAGTTGTGTATTCTAAAGCTTTGATTGAGACGTAAATTCCCTGTGGGATCGACTCTGGGCATAATATCCCGGATTATATTTGCAACGCCCGTTTAGTCTTTTATTAGACATAATTGAGCGTGATCAATAATCAATGTATAATATATTGGTTCTTTCCTCGGATTATAAATCAAGATATTCGTTCTTTTAAAAAAAGAACTAAGGTGCCCATTAGTTACTAGATTAAAAAAAATAAAAAATACAAAAGAAAAAGCATAAGAAAAAGAAAGGGCCGACAGAAGAAAAGCAAAGAAATAAAGAAAAAAAAAAGAGAGAAAGGAAAAAAGCATTATAACCATGATTAAATCCACCGCATTTTGAACCGTAGACCGCCATTTTGACACGAATTTGTGTGCACAAAAGTTGAAAAAAGAAAGAATGAAAGAACAAAAAATAAAATAAAATAAAAATGAAAACAAAGAATTCCAAATTCTGTTCATTTTTTCCCCTTTCTTCTATTCTTCTTCCAGTTTTAGTAAAGTAACTAAAACAAGAATCATTATTTCATGGCCAAACCCAAGAGAGTGTATCAATCTTGGAAAGGGAACAATGTAAGGTTCTTTCTAGTCCATATATTTATGTTATACATTATAATGCAAACTGTTATGTAGTGTATTCTTTCATTTTCTTTCTAATTAAGCTCGTTGTTTTTAAAAAAATATGACTAATTGGGTGTGCATATAGTTTTACTTTGTGGAACTTGATCTGGATTTTTGTTGCTTTACTTGCTTGTCTTCAACAAGAACAGAAGATTTGGCTTGTTGGGGGTTGCTGGTTTGAGTTGTACTTTTTTTTATAATTGTCGGCCAGCTTGCACGTTTCTCGACTATTGCATAACATACATGTCATCTCCTACCAGCACGGTCGGAGCTAGCATGTGGAATACGGATTCAGTCGAACCCAATAGATTTGGTCCAAATTATGTATTTGTCTTAAAAAATCCATTAAATATGTACTAATTAATTAATTTAGACACCAATAACTTAAACGAACTATAATTTCGAACACATAATCTTTAAATTCTAGCTCCGCCTATATCTCCTGTTGTATGATAACTTTGCCGACCAAAGTTTAAGCATTTGGGAAGAAATCACCTAGCTTCTTTTGCTTCTACTCAGATTTGAACACGAGACCCCATTGTTCTCATCGACCATTGGGACACACCCTTGGGTGCTGGGTTGACTTGTATTAGTTCATTATTTCTTTTGAGCTTAAGATTATGCAAATTGGAGAGTATACTTCGAATTTTTGTCGTAGCTAATGGGTTTTTAGGGATATGAGTATTTGGTGTGCATAAATTGTGTATGCTTTTTTATCTACATTGGAGGAATTTAATCCGAATTTTGTTGCTTTACTTGCCTTCTTTCAACAAGGAAAAAGATTTTGTCTTGTTGGGTTGCTGGATTTAGTTGTATTAGTTGATTATTCCTTTGAACTTAAGGATCGTGTATCCTTTAATATTGTTTGGTAAGCTAGTGGTTTCTGAAGGGTATTGTTAATTAGTTGTCCTTATACCGTGCTTAAAGTCTATTATTTGATTTACTTAAGCGAAATTTGATCTGGGTTTTGTTCGCTTTAATCACCGGTCTTGGATAAGATATGAAAATTTGATCTTTTGGATTGCTGGATTAGTTGTATTGGTTTATCACATGTTTGAGCTTAAGGATTTTGGCGTCTTACGTATTGTTTCTTGCTTGTTGATGGGATGATTATGTATTAGTAGTAATGCTATACTTTCAGTTAGTTATTTAGGTTTGTTGTTTTAATGAACAATTTGACACTGTTGTGGATTTTCTACGCATAGGCAAACTACAATCGCACATGGTAACCTTGACTAGGTATACCGAAATTATGTTAACCTTGATTTTATTTTAATATTGAATGGGTGTGGTTTTGAAGTCAAAAGAACTAAAACTAGAAACAACAAACACAAAGTAAATGTTTAAAATCTATCATGGAAAACTTAAGGCAGTCGGCTTCACCAATGCTTCACTTGGCAATCACTAGTTTGCTGATGTTATTATTTGGAATGAGATGCTATTAGAGGATTTATTCTTCTCTGATGTTGTGTTGGCATTTAACTTTTGTTTTTGGGTAATGTTGTAATCTGCAGAAATTCTTATTTGATGGGAGGCTGATATTCGGACCAGATGCTAAGTCACTGATCGTCACCTTTACACTTATCCTTGTCCCTGTTGTTACATTTTGCGTATTTGTTGCAAGAAATCTTGTTCACGAATTCTCAACAGGAAGTACAGGATATGCAATTATGGTCTTAGCAATTGTCTTCACAATCTATGTTAGTTCACTTCCCTTTATTTGGCCTGTAATATTCTATAGTTTGTGGGGCAAAGTTCGGCTAAATACTTCATTTCCTTCTTACTTTCTGTGCAGATGTTGTTAAACTGTGTGACCGTCACACTTTAAATTACTGAATTATATTATATCTAAACTTGTTGTTGCTTTTGTTTCGGCTTTCTGATTACAGTACCTACTGTTAGTTTTGTATTTTTGCTTCGGTTTTCCGAGTGGTATGTTTGTTGTTGTCCTTCTTTTACCTTTCCTGAGTCGTGTGTCTACCGGAAACAGCCTCTTCGCCTTCTTGAAGGTAGAGGTAAGGTCTGCGTCCATTCTACCCTCCCCAGACCCCACTACTGGGACTACACTGGGTTGTTGATGTTGTTGTTATTGTATATTATATCTAAACACGCCCCCTCATGTCTAGGCCAGATTCTTTTTCATGGACCAAACATGTGGAAATGTTTCTTTTTCTTTTTTTAGGTGGTGGTGCGATTTAACACAAAACCTCTTGCCTACTCCAATACCATGTTGAACTGTGTGACATCTCATCTAAAAGCTTATTACAAAGAACAAACCCTTTAGTTAGTAAATATGTAGGCTGCAGTCCCCTAGTGCCATCGTACTTTCTTCTGTTGTTTTATTAGTAATTCATAGTCTTGATATCGTACTGGCAACAGGTTTTCTTGCTTCTATTTGCAACATCAACCAAGGATCCTGGCGTTGTTCCACGTAATTCTCATCCTCCAGAGGAAGTGTTAGGTTATGATTCTTCAGCTTCCAATGAAGCTGGTGGGAAACCTTTGCCTCGCACCAAACAAATCCTAGTCAATGGTCTGCCGGTGAGAGTTAAATATTGTGAAACATGCATGTTGTATCGTCCACCAAGATGCTCTCATTGCTCAGTATGTGATAACTGTGTGGAGCGGTTTGATCACCATTGCCCTTGGGTGGGTCAATGCATTGGAAAGGTAATGGATCTTCCTTCTTTACAGCTATTCTTTTCTTAAGGTTCTTTCGTGATTCCACTTTTTATTCCTTTTCTTTTTAAAACTACTTTTATGGTTTCTTAAGGAGAAAAATGTAGTACGCTTTCGCTGTTTGTTTTGTATCAGTTGTTTACGTGGTTGTAAATAAAAGGTCTATGAGATGGAACTTCACCTTTCTACTTTTAGCTGCTCCTTCACTGCCTCTTGAGACTCGTTTGTTTCTTTTTTGGTGTACAGCGCAACTATCGTTGCTTCTTCCTATTTGTTTCTTCAACTGCTCTCCTCTGTATTTACGTCTTTTCCATGTCGGCATTGTATCTTAAGCTTCTTGTGGATGATTATGGAACTATTTGGAAGGCTATTAAAGCATCGCCTGCATCAGTGGCACTGATGGCATATTGTTTTGTTTCGCTGTGGTTTGTTGGAGGTCTCACTGGCTTCCATTTGTATCTCATATGTCGAAATCAGGTTAGTCTTGTACACCTCTTATGTCAATATATAATTTAGTTCTGATTTGCTTTAGTTTACAACAAGAATTAACTTTTCATAAGATCAAATTTTTTGAGGTTGTGTGTCGATTGCAGATCAGAAAATTAATTTCATATCAGTGTTGTCAAAAGCGAAAAGCACTAAAAACAGCTCCAGATCAATTGGGGCTTTAAGCCCAAAGCGCAACTTAAGTGCGAGCTTTAGTAAAAAACGGCGCAACTAAGGAGAGATGTAAAAATACACTCATTGAAGAAAAAAAAGACAAATTCACTCCTAATGTTTTCCTCGACAACTAATACACTTATTTGCTGACAACATTTGTTGTTTAGTACCAATCGTCTCAAGATAGAACTCATGGAAAATGAGGTGCACGCCTTAGTGCCTTGCCTACACTAGAGGCACAGCTTAAGCAAGGCGAAGCGAAGCGCCCTCCTTGAGCTTATCTGAGCTTCAGGGTTTAAGCGCGCCTTAAATGAGCCTTTTACAACACTGTTTCATATCAATGTGCTCTTTTTCTTTCCTTTTCTCCTATTCGTGATTTTGATTTGTTTCCTATAGACCACATATGAGAACTTTCGTCATAGAGGACTAAGAGGAGATAACAGGATCAATGTGTATGACCGGGGTTGCACGAGCAATTTTCTTGAAGTATTCTGCTCGAGGATAGAACCTTCGAAAAACAATTTCCGCGGATATGTACATGAAGAGGCATTAAAGTCTAGCAAGGTAGGAAACATTCAAGTAACGGAAGTTGATACCTCTGATGGGGATAGAAGAGTCAAGGTAGAAGAAGATCTTGAGATCGGAGATGATCTCATGAAGATATCCCAACGACGTAACTCTCAAGACATTGGAGATATTCGAGGTAGAGGAAGCGACAGGTCACCTATAAGTCGTTCTGAGCTTGACTTTGGATTTGGTCTGGAGTCACAGTTTTCGTCCAGATCAGAGAGTCGCCATTCTGGCTGGTGAAGCAGAAGTGACGGGAACTGAACTGATATTAGCGTCTTGTCAAAGCCAAATCTACTGCAATGATTTTGCTGTCACAGTTCCGAGATCTGAAATGTGATACATTAAGGTGGCTAGCCATCAAAATGCAACTTGAGTGCTACCTGTTTTCGTGGACGAAGCAGGCACAGAACAGCTTTTGTCACAACACACTGATAATCTGTTGACTTCGATAATATTTTTGCTTGTTATTATTTCTTGAAAGAACTAGGAACATATGTCAAAGGCATTTGAAAATGTGTACATATTATCATTCTTTTCCTGTTACCCTTCTTCCTATATGGGTTATACTGTGAAATTTAGCACTGGCTCTGCCTTTAAATGTCACAAATTGATGATGTGTGGCCTGCTTCAAGCCAAATATTATTGATGAAGGGGGATAAAAATTGCAGTTTTGCTCAGAGAAAACGATAAAAATTAGTACTATACACTGTTTCTTTGTGAACGAAGGCCCTTACCGAAATATCATTTGTAAGTAACCAAAATTCTTTGAATGTAGCAGCAAAAAAAATTTGATAGCCGAGATGTGAGAAAGCAAACGAATTTTATTTTTCTAAGTCAACTTTTGCTGATCCTTTTCGACATATTAATGGAGGATCTCACTATTTATCCACACATATTCTTCTTACATAACCATAAACCATGTGATAATTTAAGATCTGGTAAAGAAAAAGGAAAAGGAAAGAAAAAAAAGAAATTTGAAAGAATTTTGTGAAGTTAGGATTGTCACTTTCTGGGAAGGACAGAGGAGGAAGATAAAGGAAAGAAAAAGAAAAAATATTAAAACAAAATAAACCCAAAAGAATTCGAAAAATGAATATTTTTATTAAATGTACACGTGTAAGGCGCGTGTGCTTCACCTGTCAACACATATGTGGTTTTGGCTAATTAAAAGTATAATAATTCCATTTTTAAAATCGTCCAAGGGGTCATAGGTTTCCTGCAAAGATAAATGGTGCATCCGAAATAATGATACAACCCCAAGGGTAATTATGTATTATCCCTTGAACTATCTTTCGTTATTTGAACTTTGCAAGAAGTACTAATATTTAGCACTTTAAAATTTAATTAGTTTAGCTTTCTTTTAAAGGATTAACAAGGAAAAGTAAAAGTAAAATACTTTTTCTTCTTTTTGGTAGTTAAAACAAGACAAGGAACCTTTAAGAGATTTGTATGTTTCACAAAATAATTCTAGAGATAATAAATTTGTATTAAGTTTGATTTGTGATTATAGAATATAGATTACTAAAAATAAGAAATATACAATCCATTTATATTCTGAAGAAAATATATATTATTTGTTGTGTATGCAGTATCCAAATCAACTAAACTTTTGATCTTTTGTTTTTCTTTTTATTTGGTTAGAATAAAAGGAATTCTAAATTATAAATACCTTAGAATTTTGAAATATTGTTTAGTTTTGGAATAACTACTTAAGATTTTATGGAGTACCACGCAAAATAATCCTAGCCTTTTTTTCTCTCATACACGTGGCATACATCCACTATAATTTGACTAGTAATCGAAATAATTGCAGTGTAATGATTTTTTTCCCAATGTTTAGGCGTTTAAACTAATTAAAATTTTACCTAATATAATTAATTTTCTTATTTGAGTGATATGATATAACTATAATTCTTTTCATATTACTTTTAAATATAAGGCATTATACATCTAATCGTAGTATATTGATGTAACGACCTGGCCGGTCGTTTTGAGCATTCACATTTCGTTCAGCTACTTGAGCAGTATCGTATGATGTATTATGACTTGTTTGAATCGTCATTTTTTGTTTTCAGATTATTCGGAATTGATTTAGAAGAATGATTCTCAACTAAGAAGCTTTAAGTTGGAAGAGTTGACCAAGTTTGACTTTTTAGTATTTCACCCTAGATCGGAGTTTTGATGGTTCCGTTAGGTCCGGGTGGTAATTTTGGACTTGAGTGTATGCTCGGATTCGCATTTGGATATCTCTAGAAGGTTTCGACACATTTTCACAAAGGATTGGAAGGTTGAGAAGTTTGACCGAGAGTTGACTTTATTAATATCGAGTTCGAATTTCTATTCCGGGAGTTGGTATAGCTCAGTTGTGTCATTTGAGACTTGCATGAAAATTATGACATCATTCCAGGTTGATTGGATATGTTTCGGCACGAGTTTTGGAAGTTGGAATATTTGGAAATTCATTAGTTCGATTCCAGGTGCGATTCGTAGTTTCGACATTGTTTGATGTGATTTGAGACCCTGAGCGAGTCCATGTTATGTTATGGAACTTTTTGGTATGTTCGGCAGGGCCCCCGGGCGTGTTTCAGACGAGTTTCAGATGGTTTTTGTGCTTTTGGTCAGGTCTGGTTCTGGTGTGTCGCACCTACGCATTTTGGAGCGCAGGTGCGGAGCCGCTTCCGTGATGGTTCATTCTCTTCTGCGATGTTGAACCTGGGCTAGAATTTTGCTTCTGTGGATTCGAGAACGCAGGTACGTGGCCACATCTACGGCGAGCCCATCGCAGATGCGAGTTTGTAGCTCAGGTAGACTATCCGCTTCTGCGGTGTTGTAATGGCACCCGCACAATCACAGATGCGAATAATGGCTCGCAGGTGCGCAATTTTGGGCCGGAAAGTGAAGGCCGCAGATGCGAGATTTTTCTCGCAAAAGCGAGGGCGCAGAAGCGCAACTTTTTCCGCAAATGCAGAAATGGCTAGGCAGAATGCTTAAATGTCGAGGGCTTGATTTTTTTAATTATATTTTGAGTTGTAGACCTCGGCTTTAGGAGATTTTTCGTGAGTTTTCAAGAAATTCATTGGGCTAAGTGTTCTCTACCTGAATCTTATCATATCTCATGATTCCCTTACTATTTTCATCATTTCATTAGTGAATTAAGTTGGAAATTTGGGAAAAATTTATAAAATCTTTCAAAAGTGTAAAATGATGATTAGTAGGACGAATTGATATCGGAATTTGGTAATTTTGGTATGGTTGAACTCATTATCAAATAGGTGTTCGGATTTTGTGAATTTTATTGGGTTCCGAGGTGCGGGCCTGGGGGTTGACTTATGAGTTGAATTTTAAGTTTAATTTAAAGATCAAAACTTTATTATTCCAAATTTTTTTTCTATGGTTTTTATTTACGATATTAAGTTATTTTGGCTGGATTTGAGCCGTTCAGAGGTTGTTTTACACGAGAAGGTCATTTTAGAGTATCAGTTTAGCTTCTTTGAGGTAAGTATTTTGTCTAACTTTGTGTGGGGTAAACTACCCCTTATGATTCAAGTTGATTGTGCTATTTATGTTATGTGAAAATCGTGTACGCAAGGTGACGAGTGGGTACACATGCTATGTGATTATTTGACCGGTTTAGGTTATCTTGACACTTTCCATGCCTTAAATTGAATTGTCATGACGTGTTATGTCTCACATTGTTAATCTACCCTTACATGCTTTATTTGACGTTGTTAGTACTTATTTTGCCCCGTACTTGTTATTTAGCCCTTACATGCTTTAGTTGCTGTTATTGCCTTCCTTATTGTCTTGTTCCTTTTAAATAGTTGAGTACCTTCCATGACTCCGAGCTTATCTGCTACTTGCCTTAATTGTCATAATTGCACACCTCAGTTGTCACGTGCTTCACTTTCCTGTTGTTTTTGAAATATTTGTTGCGTTCTTTGATTTTTACGCGATTCCTTCATTGCATTGTACTCATACCCTATAATTGTAGAAAATCTTGTAAATAGAGTATTGGATTGTTGTTGTTATCTATTTATTTACGGATCGGATTGCACACCGCAACAGGTCAAATAAGGGTGGATTTATGTTAATACGGAGGGATCGAGCTGTGCGCCGCAACAAGTGAAATACGGGTGGATTGACATGGTGAAATAAGGGTAAATTTATATTGATACGGTGGGATCGGGTTGCGCGCCACAATAGGTGAAATAAGGATGGATTGATATGCTGAATAAGGGAGAATTATGATATTGACTCTGATTATATGGTGGGATCGGGTTGCGCGTCGCAACATATATATTTACTTATTAATATTGATATTTACACGGTGCAATAAGGGAGGATCGTGTTGTACGGTGGGATCGGGTTACGCGCTGCAACTGTTTATGTGTTTTGTATTCCTTGTTATATTGTGTTGGCTTCGAATCTTTCGTACGAGAATTTGGGGATTGGTATTCCCTGTTTTTACTGATTTTCGAGGATTGAGTTGTTTTCCATTAATTACTGCTTTGTTGTCATTTCCTGTTTTCCTTTCCTATTACTATTATTTTGGTAAATTGATTTTCAAGATGAATTTACTACGCTAAGTCATTATCTCATACCCTGTTGAGTTGTTGGTAACATAACAGTTTTAAATAAAAGAATTATTAACATGCTTACCTTATGTGATTCTTAAGTTAAAACTCGTCGTTTCATTCGGTACTTTACTATTTCTAATAGTTTTCATATTTCACTTTAATTGATTTCTCAACTTAATCTCCTTACCAAGTCTGATGTTTTACTTTACTTTAAAAAAAATTTAATATGTTTTAATTTAATAAATTCTATATTAAATTCAGTAGCTTATCCGATGCTTTATTTTATTTGCAAATGCTATTTTCTTCACCCAATAATTTCTAAAATAAACTTATTTTTTCATTGATCTCCTTCTTGGTTCAGAAACTGTAATTTTACTTTAGGGTATATAAATAAATCTCTTGAACTTCTTAATTGGAATTTGACATGGATATTATGTACCGGGTAGCACATGAATTTTGCCGTGCGGAAGTGATTTGGAAAAATATGGGCACAAGGTGCCTTGTGTGTAAAGTTGGAAATTGGGACTTATGATCTGAGATTACGAGAAGTGGTATTTGGGATAATTCTTGTTGAAATTCGTGCACCAGAAATGATTTGATTGATTGAGTTGTCACCGATTTCCCTTGCTTGGACACATTCATATCTCGCCAGTACCCCAGATGTGTTGTCGCTTAATTATTTGGTTGTTTCTCATTGCTTTTCGTGCTCCTATTATTTTCACTGTTGAATGTAATTTGGAATCCTTCTACTATCGGCCTTAAATTGATGTTCTTTCCTTGTTAGCTTTACGTTATATCCTACATAGGTTTAGATGTCTGGTAGGTATCTTGACCTGGCCTCGTCTACCACTGTGGTGTACTCATGCTACGCTTCTACATATTTTTGTGCAGAACCAAGTACTTCAGATCGAGTTGGTTTTGAGACTTATGCTTGTGCGGCTGGAGACTTCAAGGTACACCTGCTGGACGTTCGCAGACTCCAAAGTCACCTTCTGTTTCATTTGTTTCCATTATTTCCTATTATTCTAGAACAGTGATATATTCGTTATATATAGTTACTTTTAGAAAGACTTATGACTTATACTACCGGTTTTGGGATATTGTATCATGTTGAGACTATTAGATTATTTAGAAATTTCCGGTTCATGTTTAATAGTTGTTTAGTAGAACCTGTTATCATTTCGGTATGTGTTAGGGTGTAGAGACTAGGTGCCATCATGACTCATTTCGGAGGGATTTTGGATCGTGAAAAGTTGGTATTAGAGCTCTAGGTTCATAGGTGCTACGAGTCATAAGTAAGTTTAGTAGAGTCTTGCGGATCAACACGGAGACGTTTGTACTTATCTTCAAGAGGCTACGGAATTATTAGGAAATTCTACTTCTTTCCTTCCTTATCGTGCAACATTGATTTAGCTTGAAGTATATATGTTATATTCCTTGCATCCACTCGTATATCATATTGCGCAATCGGTATCAGCTATGCGTCGACAGTTCGTGATGCTTTGGATGGGCTACGAGAGAGCTAGGGATTCTCAAACATTGTCGCAGCGTGTCATCCAGACTGAGGATGCGGATGTATCGAGAGACCAGTCTTTTGCCAGGGATTATCAAACATTGTCTCAGCGTCGTCCAGACTGAGGATGCAGATATATTGAGAGATCAGTCAGTTGTTCACGTGAGGATGCACCGGGTTCTGGCATTTGGTCGATAAGTACGAGCTTGGGAAGATTTAATTAGTTGCCTAATCGTCACAACCGTGGTAGAGTCACAAGGTGGATGATGATTTGAGGATAATGGTGGTATTAGGGACTATGTGGTTCGCATGAGATTTCTACTTAGTGAAAGGTACATATTATCATTCAAGGAACTGGAGGAAGCGAGTTTGACTGTCACGAGGATGGACGTGCGCTTAGTCGATGATTTTGGAGTATCTCATGATTGGCGTTGCACGGGCTATGAAGGTTAATATTGTGTATCATTGGATGTTGTGTCCTATGGCTTCGCGCCAAGTGGGGGTGTCCACTATTGACGGTTAGATTGCAGGGTCATGTGTTATATCAGTTTAGCCTGAGATGTATATGGGTTTTGAAGGGTTTTTCCCGAATTTGCATATGATTAAGATCTGAGATTAGCATGGGCTAAAGATGGGACTTGCGGTATTTATATGTCATTAATAATTCTACTATTCAGCATCAGAGAGGTTAGAGAAACAACTTCAGACTCACAGAAGGTCCCTTCAGAGTGGGTATCACGGTTGCGACATTATGGGGTGCTTTAGAGGAAATACAGTGGTTTATGAGCTTCTGGGCTACGTGGCTCGTGCTAGGATCTATTATGGTGAGCTTAGGATAAGGTTCGTGGTGTTCTGGCAAGGAGAAGTGCCACCCCGAGGGTTATTCGGAAGGAACTCGAGGGTTGATCAACACAGTAATGGTATGGGTTCTTTGGGTACTTATGATGTGGTGAGTCCTTACATGTGTTTTATAGAAATGCTCTTGGGTTTGGCAACATGCATGGCTTGGTTAAGTTAGGGAGATTCAGTTCTGACATCTTGACTATGTGCAAATGGGTTTCGAAGAGTTCTTGATGGTTCTACCACGGTTTGAGATGGATATTTCCTACCGGCGTGAGGAGCATGTTGTGTATTGTGATTTTCTTCTAGATGGGATCAAACGAAAGATTTCTGACTAATCAGGTATGTATTCTATTGGTAAATCAGAGTTGATTATGAGATTCTCGTACTTTTTATATGATGGCATGATAGATGCAGTGCGCTCTGTGTGATTGAGAGATACATAAACAAGGTGGTGGTTCAGTTTTGAAGGGAAGGTCATGAAATCCTAGACAACATGGACGTTTTTAAATGACTAGAGGAATGTTATTGCTACTTGGTATTGCTTGAGAAGGGTGCGCATTTCAGGAGGTGCACTGTGTTTTGACTTATGAATGCTTCACTGGTATTGCGGTACTAGCATGGTTGATCGGTTGTTGATGTTCAGATTTTCTATGTGGCACGGAGGACTTATATAAGTATTTCTCGTGGGGACGATTATGTATGATGGATTTTTTAGTCATTCAAGTAGTGGAGTTCGGATCGGCTGCGGTGATTCAGGTGTTCTATGGATTAAGAGGTTGGGAGCTCTCAGAAGCAGATTGTTTTGGGGTTGCGGACTGAGAAGATGTGGCCAAATTTAGCTAAACGGTGGTACGTGTTATGGATAGAACTTTGTGGACTTTTGGATGGCTATTTATCTATTTGGGGACGACCGGAGTCGATTTGGGGCCGTTGATAGGCCCGGGGGGATATGTATTCCACACCGGGTCGGATTTGTTAGCTCAGCATTGTTATTGTCGAGGGGCTGTCATTCGGTTGGAGTCGAGCTTGCTCGTATTTTGATATATTTTTGTGTTACTCTTCTACGCTACGAGGGGTTGTGATTTGTTGGTCATATGCGCACCCGATGCGGTACTGCTTAGGCCTTGTCACAAAATTCGATCGAGATGGTTATTGAGATGTTGTATGGTTGATTGCGCATGGGCTATAGTCTTATCGGGTTGTGGTATATTGTGCTATTTACTTCTCCATGGTTATGGTCATGCGCTTCGTGTACTTGATGTCAAATTGTGTGTATAGTTGTTGATTTTGAGCATTGTGGCTTGAGGTATTTCGTATGGACCGGTGTTAGATGGGTCACGCATTGCAATGGGGCTATGTTGGGACATGATCCTTTGCGTTAGATTCGTGTGTCTTGATCCTACTAGTGTGATGGGCTCATAGCATTGCTATGTAGTGGTATTTGTTGATCTGATGAGTGGTTATGAGTTTCTGCGTGTTGCTTTCATTGTCGGCAATGTACGGAGGTTTTGAACAAGGTTTTATTTGATGGGTTTCATTACCGGTATTGGGTTTGTTTTGAGCAGCTACTGCGATCGAGAATTATTGCTAAGAGCATGTGAGTTGTGTGGTATGTCATGTGATTACGTCTTGGGTTATGATTATGGCTTGATATAGCGAGTTCAGACTTATACAATGTGTGGATACGAGATTCGAGCCTTGTGATGAATTTTGGATGTTGGGAATTGAGTTCCAAGGTTTATGGGCTAAGGTCAACATAATGATCTTCAGTTATGTCGTGTGGTCAGGCTTTTATGGTTTGGGTGACATGGGATCACCCTCAGGTATATGCATGGCATGGTTACACGACGATTTGATAGCTTTAGAACTACTTTTGGCATGTTCAAGGACAAAAGTATGTTTAAGTGGGGGAGAATGTAACTATCCAACCGGTCGTTTTGAGCATTTGCATTCCGTTCAGCTATTTGAAGTCTTGAGCAGCATCGTATGATGTATTATGACTTGTTTGAATCGTCGGTTTTGGCTTTTAGGTTATTCAGAATTGATTTAGAAGAATGATTCTCAACTAAGAACCTTTAAGTTGGAAGAGTTGACTAAGTTTTATTTTTGAGTATTTGACCCCGGATCGGAGTTTTGATGGTTCCATTAGGTCCGGATGGTCATTTTGGATTTGGGCGTATGCTCGGATTCGCATTTGGATATTTTTAGAAGGTTTTGGCACATTTTGGCGAAAATTGGAGGATTGAAGGATTTGAATGTCGAGAGGTTTGACCGAGAGTTAAATTTATTAATATCGAGTTCGAATTTTGACACCGGTAGTTGGTATAGCTCTGTTGCGTCATTTGAGACTTGCATGCAAAATTTGACGTTATTCCAGGTTGATTTGATATGTTCCGACACGAGTTTTGGAAATCGGAAGATTTGGAAATTTATAAGTTCGATTCTAGGTGCGATTCATTGTTTCGACATTTTTTGATGTGATTTGATACCCCGAGTAGGTCCATGTTATGTTATGGAACTTGTTGGTATATGCGACAGGGCCCCGGAGGCCACGTGCGTGTTTCGAACGAGTTTCAGATGGTTTTTGTGCTTTTGGTCAGGTCTAGTTCTGGTGTGTCGCACCTGCGCATTTTGGAGTGCAGGTGTGGATCCGCTTCTACGATGGTTCATTCGCTTCTGCGATGTTGGAACTGGCTGGAATTCCACTTCAGCGGATTCGAGAACGCAGGTACGTGGCCGCATCTGCGGCGATGTAACGACACAGCCGGTCATTTTCAGAATTTAAGATCCGTTCAGTGGTATAAGGCTTTGATCATCTTCACATTATGTATATCGACCTGTGTGCATGGTTGGATTCAGTTACCGGATGATTCGAAGTCGAATTGGAAGCATGATTCTAGTTTTAGAAGCTTAAGCGGTGAAATTTGACCGGAATTTGACTTATTGTGTAAACGGATCCGGAATAAGTTTTGGATGATTTCAACAGCTCTATATGGTGATTTTGGACTTAGGCACACGTCCGGATTTGGATTTGGAGGTCCGTAGAGTAATTTGAGGCAATTCGGCGAAAGTTGGAAAAATTTAAAGTTTGGAAAATGGAGAAGTTTGACCAACAGTTGACTTTTGTGATATCGGGGTCGGAATGCGATTCCGAGAGTTGGAGAAGCTCCGTTATATCATTTGGGACTTGTCTGCAAAATTTGGCGTCATTCCGGGTTGAATTGATAGGTTTCGGCATGAGTTTTAGAAGTTGGAAGATTTGAAAGTTCATAAGCTCGATTCATGGTGCGATTCATAGTTCTGTTGTGGTTCGATATGATTTGAGACCTCGAGCGGGTCCGTATTAGGTCATAGAACTTGTTGGTATGCTTGGACGGTGTCCCGAGGGCACCGAGTGTGTTTCAGACGAGTTGCAGATGATTTCCATGGTTTTGGAGAGGGCTGAGTTCTGGTGTAATCGCACCTGCGGACCTTGGGCGCAGGTGCGATGGTCGCAGGTGTGATGGAGGAGGCGCAGGTGTGGGAGGAGCTGGTATAGTCAGTCTCCGCAGATGCGGAGAATTGGAGCGCACGTGCGATGCTGTAGGAGCGAATTCTTGGGCGCAGAAGCGGAGTGGAGCGCAGGTGAGGTTGGCCATGTGCACCTGCGGTTGCGCAGATGCGACTAAGTTTGTCGCAGGTGCGGAAGTCCTGGCAGATTCATATAAGTCGAGGGTTGTCTATTTTTCTTCATATTTTGAGTTTTGGACTCCGGATTTGGGAGCGATTTTTGGGGGTTTTCAAGCTAATCGATTGGGTAAGTGTTCTTCACCTACTATTTAATGTATTCCATGATTTTGCCTTCATTTCTATCATTAAATTTGTGTTTTTGATTGGGGAAAGTGTTGGTTTTTAAAGAAAATTTCTAAAATGAAAAATCATGATTTGAGGGACGAAATGGTATCGGAATTTGGTAAATTTTGTATGGTTGAACTCATATTGGGATGGGTGTTCGGATTTTGTAAAATTTGTCGGGTTCCGAGATGCGGGCCAGAGGGTCGGATTTTGGGTCAACTTTTGGTTTTTGTTAAAGATTTAGACATTATGATCCGAAATAGTTTCTTACAAATTTTATTTGTGCATTGAAGTTATTTTGGTTAGATTTGAGTCGTCCAGAGGTCTTTTCACTCGAGCAGTTCCTTTTAGAGTACCGGGTCGTTGTCTTTGAGGTAAGTATCTTGCCTAACCTTGTGTGGGGGAACTACCCCTTAGGATTTAAGTCTTCTATGTTGATTGTAGTCCGTGTACGTGAGGTGACGAGTGCGTGCTCGGATTTATTTGTGGGAAGTTGGCCTTTAGGGTTCTTAGGTCCTTATATTTACCGTGTATGAAGTTGTTCTTGATACGTTGGGTTCCTACTTGCTAGTTTCACTTCTACATGATTTAATTGAAAATAATTGCTTTAGGATTCCCTCTTACTGTCTAATTGAAGCTTATTTGACTTAACTGAAGATTCTACCCTTCTATCGTCATGCTATATTTTTCATAGACTGCCTATCTTTAATTGAAATCAATATTATCTCATCATATAATTGTTTAGCCTTAATTGGAGTGACGATTATCTTCTGTTGCTTATCCTTAATTGAATTGTTGAAATCTTTCGTAATTTATCAACCTAAAACGAAGTTTAGATAACCTCTACCTTAGATGACTTGCCTTTATTTGGGACTATTTGACTCGTGTTGGCTTCTTATTGTTGATTTGAATATTGTGAAATCGTTGTGACATTCTTTGCTTTACTCTTGTTAAGTTGTTCTCTTTACGCCTAGCATTTCTTTACTGTGGTCATTCCTTGTGAATAAGTTCTACCATTTTCTTTGTGATTTAAAGTTCTTGAATTGTTTTACTTGACGTGCTTTGTATTACTATCATTGTTTCTTTTGTACTTGTTGTGGTGATTACGAGTTTTTCCGTCGTGCTATAACAATTATCTATGTCGTCTGCGCTACATATTTACTTTGAGACTACAGACGTATTCCAGGAGATCCCCATGTACTGCATATTTATTTTGGGACTACAGACGTATTCCGGGAGATCTCCCTGTACTGCATATTTATTTTGGGACTACGGATGTATTCCGAGAGATCCCACTATACTGCATATTTATTTTGGGACTACGGACGTATTCCGAGAGATCCCCCAGCACTGCATATTTATTTTGGGACTACGGACGTATTCCGGGAGATCCCCCTGTACTGCATAATAAATTCGGGACTACGGGACGGGATCTCGGTAGATTCCCCTATTGATATATCTATGTTTGGAGCCGTTAATATTCTATTCTTAGGTATCACAGGGTGACCTATACTCGAAGGATATGTACTTGAAAAGTTGTATTTGAAAAGTATTTATCTTGAAGAAACTATGTTTGAAGAATATTTATTTGAAAAGTATTTATCTTGAAGAAACTATACTCGAATGATATGTAATTGAAAAGTTGTATTTGAAAAGTATTTATCTTAAAGAAATTATGTTTGAAAGACATTTATTTGAAAAGTATATTTGAAAAGCATTTATCTTGAAAGAACTATGTTCGAAGGACATTTATTTGGAAAGTTTATATTTGAAAAGTAATTATCTTGGAAGAACTATGTTTGAAGGATATTTATTTGAAAAGTTTATATTCAAAGGGAATATATCTCAAAAGAATTTCCTATTAGAGAGGATTATATTCTAAAGATTTCAATATAAAAACTTATGGGTGAAAGTTTGCACTTGAAGGATTTGACTGATTTATTGAGGTTGTTGGCTAAGGACTGATGTGGAAACTATTGCAGTGCTGAGTTACTATTTGCCCTTACTGTATTGTGATTTTCGGATTTGGGATGTGCTTTCGTCCATCCTTCTGTGTCTTACTATGGTGTTCCACTATTACTTGTTGTTTTTCCTTCCTTATTGTAGTTTCTATGTTGTTAGCTATATCGTGTAGTCATTAGATATACGTCATGTTTTGTCATTCCTATACTCACGCTTGTTCAGTTTTATTAGACCAGTGGGTGTCTTGACTAGTCCTTGTCACTACTTCACTGAGGTTAGTCTTGATACTTACTAGGCACCACTGTGGTGTGCTCATACTACACTTCTGCACATTTTTGTGCAGATCCAGGTATTGATCGTTAGTAGATACGTGGATCCTTGCTGAGGAGACTCAAGGTAAACCTGTTGCTACGTTCGCAGGCTTCGGAGTCACCTTCTTACTTTGTATTCAATTGTTTTTACTCATTTCAAAACAGTTGTATTTAGAAGTTTAGCAAACTATGTAGAGCTTATGACTTGTACTACCAATTTTGGGAAATTGTAAATTCTGTAAAGATTTCTATATTGAAAACTGTTAGATTTCCTTTGTTATTGTTGTTCTTCAGTAAATGTTAGGCTTACCTAGTCCCTAATACTAGGTGCCATCATGATACCCAACGGAGGGGAAATTGGGTCGTGACAAATTGGTATTAGAGCTCTAGGTTCATAGGTGATACCTGTCATAAGCGAGTTTAGTAGAGTCTTACAAATCGGTACGGAGACGTTTGTACTTATCTTCGAGAGGCTACGAAACAATTAGGACAATTTCACTTCCTTCATTCCCATCGTGCGACTTCATTGATCTTGAAGTTTGAAATTTATCATTCCATTCTCTAACAAAAAGTGAGGACACGAGCTGTGGTTCCTGATGATGTTACCCCCGGAGCAGATGTCGCTAGGGTCAGAGGTAGTGGCCGACGAGGAGCAAGTGTCGCATCTAGGGAACCTACCAGAGCAGAAGTTGGGAAGCCGCTAGTAGTTCCAGTTAGGGGGCAGGTACCGGGGGCGCCTATTGTTACCCCCGGACTTCAGGAGACTTTAGCACAGTTCCTGAGCATGTTTGGTATATTGGCTCAAGCAGGGTTGATTCCGGTTGCACCAACTACTACACAGACCGGGGAAGGAGCCCAGACTCCCACCGCCCATACTCCAGAGCAGCGAGTTCACGTTGGTCAGGTTCCAGGCGTCATGATGATACAGTTTGTGGTTCCAGTTCCGCTCATGGTCAGGGCAGCAGCATCCGAGGAAGGGCAGCTTAGATTTGCAAGGTTCAAGAGATATAACCCTCCTACATTCAACGGGTTGGCTTTAGAGAGTGCACACGATTTTTTGGAGGAGTGCCATAGCATCCTCTGCACAATGGATATTGTTGAGACGAGTGGGGTTGCTTTTGCTACATTCCAGCTTAAGGGAGCGGCTTATCAGTGGTGGCGGGTATGTGAGTTGGGTAGCCCGATTGATGCAACTTCACTTACATGGGTTCAGTTTCAGAGATGTTTTTGATAAAGTTTATACCTCAGTCCCTTCAGGATGCATCGCGTGGAGTTTGATCAGTTGCGTTAGGGTACTATGTCAGTATTTGAGTAGGCCGTCAGATTCAGTGATTTGGCTAGACATGCACCTACCTTGGTCACTACGGTTAGAGGGTGAGTCTGTAGATTCATTGAGGGACTCAGGCATGATATTCGATTCAACTTGACTCGAGAGTTGGAGTCAGATGCCTCGATTTAGCAGGTGGTAGGGATCGCTCACCGGTTAGAGGGCATGTGGGACCGGGAATAAGAGGACAAACGAGACCAGGAGAGAGAGTTCAGGGAGGTGAGGATGCTTCGTGGACCGGAGAGATCTGTTGGTCCTTATTTTGGATGTAGGGTACGACATGGTAGAGGTTTTGTGGGTCAGCCAGTTCAGTTTGCATTTCCGACTTCGCGTAGTGTTTCAGGTGTTCATGGGTCTCAGAGTACTCGTACGAAGCAGTTCCACCGCCACGTCAGCATAGAGTTACTTTGAGTGTGGAGATATCAGCCACATGGTGAGAGATTGTCCCAGGCTTTGGGCAGGTGTGTCACAGCGGGGTATTCGGGCGAGTAAAGGGCGCCCAAGAAGGGGAGGCCCGCCCCGTTGATGTGTTTCATATAGTAGGCTGGAGGCCATTGTGCTAGATGTTATCATACATGTATGTTTTGATCTGTTACCGAGGGGAACCATTTGTATTTCATTATAGTTCTGTTGTTCGGGACAAATTCCCTTATTTGTTGCTTCATTTATGACTGAGTTTCATGATTTGCACTCTATTTTTGTGTTTGCTTCTGTAGGGAGATTCTATGAGTGGTAGCCCGTGTCTATCATTGTTTTATTCATCATTGAGAGTGATGAGACTATAAGTGAGTCCTTTTGTTCATCATGGTAGGTTTAATGTTATTTTCCTGAGTATTTTGGTTACGAATTGTGATTTGATACTCTACCGGGGTGAGAGTTCAGTGAGTGTTGTGATTTTTTTTGGCAGATCTGAGTTAGTGGAAGATATCAATTGGTATGATATATATTCGATATGTGATTTAGAGTTGAGGGCGATACCCTCGTGATCTCTTGTGATTCGATATGTTTGAATCGGGCTGAGTACTACGGTGGAAGTTATACCAGGATGGGATCCTTGTGATTTATTCATATGCTTTTCTTCTTTCCTCGTTATATTATTTTTGTAGGTTAGTATTGATAGAGAGTTGTGCCTGTCGGGATTTTTTGGTAGTTCCCTTATGTGTTTCTCTTTTCTTATTCAGTCATTTTCGCTCTGTGCTTCTTCAGTTTTAGCTTGCGTGGTGTGTGCCCGGTGGTGTTAGTTGTGGCTTGGAGATTCGGGTGTCAAATTATGAGGTCTTCATTTTCCTTGCATTATTATCAGTGTTATGGGGGTTTGAAACAGAGTTCTATCAGATATGAGGCTAATTGTCGGTGCTGGGTTGATTTCGAGCAGCTATCATGATCAAAAGTGTTATTAAGAGCCTATATGTGATGTGTTATATTGTGTGGTCGTACCTTGTGGGTAGAGGCATGAGTTGATGCAACTGGTTGAGACCAATACCGGATATGGATTTAGAATCGGGTATTTTGGAAATGAATAGAAGGTGAGATTTGAGGTATGAGGCTTATCGTTGTTGGTAAAAAGACTAAATTGTAGTTGAGATGGTATCGGCAGGCTCATGTAGATTAGGGTGACGTGGGATCACCTATGGGTGTATGTGGAAGTGTGCATTTAGTGATTTGAATACTTCGAGGAGAATCTTGGCATGTTTGAGGACGAACGTTTGTTTCAAGAGGGGGAGAATGTAACGAACCGGCCTGTCATTTTGAGAATTTAAGCTCCGTTCGGTAGCATAAGGCTTTGAGCAGCTGAGTTACTATTTTCTCTTACTGTATTGTGATTTTCGGATTTGGGATGTGTTTACGTCCATCCTTCTATGTGTTACTATGGTGTTCCCTTATTACTTGTTGTTTTTCCTTCCTATTGTAGTTGCTATGTTGTTAGCCATATCGTGTAGTCATTAGATATACGTTTCAGTTTTATTAGACCAGTGGGTGTCTTGACTAGTCCTTGTCACTACTTCACTGAGTTAGTCTTGATACTTACTGGGCACCGCTGTGGTGTGCTCATACTACACTTCTGCACATTTTTGTGCAGATCCAGGTATTGATCGTTAGTAGCAGTGCGGATCCTTGCTGAGGAGACTCAAGGTAAACCTGCTGCTGCATTCGCAGGCTTCGGAGTCACCTTCTTACTTTGTATTCAACTGCTTTTACTTATTTCCAAACAGTTGTACTTAGAAGTTGTAGCAAACTCTCTAGAGCTTATGACTTGTACTACCGATTTTGGGAAATTTTAAATTCTGTAATGATTTCTTTATTGAAAACTGTTAGATTTCCTTTGTTATTGTTGTTGTTCAGTAAATGTTAGGCTTACCTAATCCCTAAGACTAGGTGCCATCACGATACCCAACGGAAGGGAAATTGGGTTGTGACAGGCGAGTCGATCGCAGATGCGAGTTGGTGGCTCAAGTAGACTGTCCGCTTCTGCGATGTTATAATCACACCCGTGCAATCGCAGATGCGAATAATTTCTCGCAGGTGCGCAATTTTGGGCTGGCAAGTGAAGGCCGTAGATGCGAGATTTTTCTCGCAAAACCGAGGGCGCATAAACGCAACTTTGTCCGCAAAAGCGGAGTTGGTTGGGCAGAATGTTTAAATGTCGAGGGTTTGATTTTTTTTTTCATATTTTGATTTGTAGACCTCGGCTTTGTGAAGTTTTTCGTGGGTTTTTCAAGCAATTCATTTGGGTAATTTTTCTCTACTCGAATCTTATCATATCTCATGAATCCCTTTCTATTTTCATCATTTAATTAGTAAATTAAGTTGGGAATTTGGGGAAACTTTTTAATGTCTTTCAAATGGGTATTCGGGTTTTTTGAATTTTATCGGGTTCCGAGGTGCGAGCACGGGAGTTGACTTTTCAGTTTTCTTTAAAGATGGAAGCTTTATTATCCGAAATTATTTTCTATAGTTTTTATTTATGATATTAAGTTTTTTTGGCCAGATTTGAGTCGTTCAGAGGTTGTTTCACACGAAAAGGTCATTTTAGAGTATCGACTTAGCTTCTTTGAGGTAAGTATTTTGTCTAACTTTTTGTGCGGGAAACTACCCCTTAGGATTTGAGTTGATTGTGCTATTTGTATTATGTGAAAGTCGTGTACGCAAGGTGACGATCAGGTACATGGGCTATGTGTGGTATTTGACCGGTTTAGGTTATTTAGACTCTTTCCATGCCTTTAAATGAATTGTCATGACGTGTTATGTCTCTCATTGTTAATCTACCCTTATGTGCTTTATTTGATGTTGTTAGCACTTATTTTTTCCCATACTTGTTATTTATCCCTTGCATGCTTTATTTGCAGTTATTGCCTTCTTTATTTTCTTGTTACCTTTTTAATTGTTGAATACCTTCCATGACTCCGAACTTATTTGCTACTTGCCTTAATTGTCATAATTGCACACCTCAATTGTCACATGCTTCACTTGTCCTGTTGTTTTTGAAATATTTGTTGTGTTCCTTGATTTTTACGTAATTCCTTCATTGCCGTGTACTCATACCCTATGATTGTATAAAATCGGTTGTTGTTATTTATTTATTTATGGATTAGGTTGCACGCCGCAACAGGTGGAATAAGGGTGGATTTATGTTAATATGGTGGGATCGAATTGTGCACCGCAATTGGTGAAATAATGGTGGATTGATATGGTGAAATAAGGGTGAATTTATATTGATACAGTGGAACAGCTTGCACGCCACAACATGTGAAATAAGGGTGGATTGATATAGTGAAATAAGGGAGAATTATGATATTGACTCTGATTATATGGTGGGATCGGGTTGCGCACCGCAACAAATATATATATATATATATTTACACGGTGGAATAAGGGAGGATCGTGTTGTATGGTGGGATCGGGTTACGCACCGCAACAGTTTATGTGTTTTGTACTCCTTGTTATATTGTGTTGGCTTCGATTGTTTTGTACGAGACTTTTGGGATTGGTATTCCTGGTTTTTACTAGTTTTCGAGGATTGAGTTGTTTTCATTAGTTACTGCTTTGCCGTCATTTCCTGTTTTCCGTTCCTATTACTATTATTTTGGTGAATTGATTTTCAAGATGAATTTACTACGCAAAGTCATTATCTCATACCCTGTTGAGTTGTTGGTAACATAACAGTTTTAAATAAAATAATTATTAACATGCTTACCTTATGTGATTCTTAAGTTAAAACTCGTCGTTTCATTCGGTACTTTACTATTTCTAATGGTTTTCATATTTCACTTTAATTGATTTCTCAACTTAATCTCCTTACCCAGTCTGATGTTTTACTTTACTTAAAAAGAGTTGTTTTTATGTTTTAATTTAATAAATTCTATATTAAAAGTAGTAGCTTTGACGAGCTCGAAACACACACCTAAATTATACTCGCTAATCAAATATAGTATAGTATAATATCGTATCCACAGTATTATCGTGGTTTTTAGCTTGGTTCCTATTCAAGATGATCAAAAATTGAGATTTATATGATTTCTAACTAAAATTAACTAAGAATCTAACGCTTTTGACTAATGACAATGTCACGACCCAATTTACCCTCCGAAAGGTATCGTGACGACACCTAGTCTCTATGACTAGGTAAGCCTAAAATTTACGGAACATGACAGAATCAATAAAACAAAGCCAAAAAATAAAGAACTCAAATAGACGTAACGTAGCTGCTCAGCATATACATTTACTTCCCAAAACCTGGAATGTCACCATAGTCACAAGCTTTGTGATAAATGTAGCTCTATACAATGAAACAGTGAAAAAATATACAAGTCTTCTATGCCTATACTAGAGTAGAAGGGGACTCGTGGGATTCTGTGGACGCGGCAGAATTACCTCGCGGTCTCCTGGCTGCTGTTAGACGACTCCTAGCCACGATACTGGGTGCTGGTACCGGGATCTGCACATGGGGAAAACATGCGCAGGAAAGGGCGTGAGTACTCCACATTTGGTACTCCGTACGTGTCAAGCCTAACCCCAGCCCAGTAGTGACGAGGTCAGGTTGAGACCCTACTGAGTTTGTAAAACAAGTCAATATACAATTTAGAACAGTGAAAAATAGATAAGCAATGATAAACAGTATCAACGAAAACGGAAAGATTTAATAACATGAAGAGAGCCCTCCGCTCAGCACAGCATATATCTCAATAGTAAATGTGCAATGCAGTACACGGGGAAAGCTCCCGAATCTCAGTTTGTAGTCCCAATTTAAATATTCTATGCAGTACAAAGGGAAAGCTCCCTGATCTCTGTCTGTAGTCCCAATTTAAAATGCATTTTCTTACAGGGGGTAAGCTCTCGGATCTCGGTCCGTAGTCCCAATTTAAATATGAAATGCAGTACAGGGGGAAAGCTCCCGGATCTCGGTCCGTAGTCCCAAATTAAATATGCAAGGCAGAAGTATGTCAATTATGTCTTTAATAAACAATCCAGGAAAAAAAACAGATAAGGATAGAGTAAAACTACCTAAGCATGATGTGACTAGTAACGAATAAGAGGAAAATCAAGTCAGAACAGGTGGGCATGCTTACTCCTAGGCTATCTACTCAATTAAGATAGGGAACAATAATATATGAATGAAAATGAGTGATTTTATGGGAGTAAAAATATGATTTTAGCAACAATGACCCGTGTACGCACTCGTCACCTCGCGTACATGGCGTCCACACAACAAAATCGTATAAAAATGCCTAAGGGAAAGTCCCCAACACAGAATTAGGCAAGCCACTTACCTGGACTGCGTTAATCAACTCAATACCAAGCCCTTGCCACGAGTATCTGACTTCGGGAGGCTCAAATCTATTCAAATCGATTGCATGGTGTAAATATCACTTCAAGGGAACAAAATAGCTAATTATTTATAAGCTAATACGCGAAATTAGGAAATTCGCCCAAAAAGTCCCCCCGGCCCACGTCTCGGAATCGGGTAAAATTTATATTTCCTGAACATCTGTTCGCTCATGAACCCACTAGAACAAGAATCAACAAAATCCGACGTCTAAATCTCCCTAAATCCTCAGACTTCTACTTGGGAAGATTTCATCCCATTTCCATGGTTTTTCATCCAATTTCCTTGATTAGATTGAGGAAATTGATAGAGATTAATGATATATAAAGGGATTAAGGTTAGGAAACGTTATCTATGATCCTCCTCTTCAAATCCCACTGAAAATCGCCAAGTTCTGAGCTCACAATCGATTTTGGAATTACGAAATTCAAACCCTCGGATTTTTGGTATAAACTGCCCAGACATTTCGCACCTGCGGCACTGGGATCGCACCTGCGAAAATACCATCGCATGTGCGAAAATTCCTTTAATGGCCTGGGGTCGCACCTGCGGCTCCCCCTTCGCACCTGCGTGTCCGCACCTGCGGAAATACCATTGCAGGTGCGAGACACCAGAACCAAAATGGTTCAGTTGTTCTCATTTTCACAAAACTCACCCGTTGGGCATCTAAAACAACCCCGAGGCCCCCGGGACCTCAACCAAACCTACCAACTGACCCTAGTACCTTGTTCAAACTTGGTCGATCCTTAAAAACACATCTCATAACATCAAAATCATCAATTATGCATAGGTTCAAGCCCAAGAACTTAGGAAATTTCTAGAATTCACATCCGACGCCGAAACACGTCTAAACTCATCCGAATGACCTCAAATTTTGCACACAGGTCATAAACGATGTTACGGACCTGCTGTCGCTTTCGAAAATCCATTTCGAGTCCGATATCAAAATCTTACCTATCGCCGAAATTCCAACTTTTGCCAATTCAAGCCTAAATCCACAACCGACCTCGAAAACACATTCCGAGCACACTCCTAATCCCGAAATCACCCAACAGAGCTAATTGAGTCGACGGAATTCCATTCCGGATCCATCTTCACACAGCTCTAGCTACGGCCATATTTCTAAAGCTAAATTTCATATTTATGGACTATGTATCCAAAATCACCCCAGATTTCATCACTCAATGCTCCGACAAGTTCCAATAACATAAATAGACATGGGAGAAGCGGTAAATAGGGGATTGGGGTGCAAATTCTTAAAATGACCGACCGAGTCGTTACATCCTCCCCCTCTTAAGAAAGTCCTCGAACGATCATAGAAACATACCTGGAGCTGGGAAAAGATGAGGGTACTGACTCCACATATCCTTCTCGATCTCCCAAGTCGCCTCCTCGACTGGCTGACCCCTCCACTGAACTTTTACTGACGCAATATCCTTTAACCTGAGCTTCCTCACCTGCCTGTCCAATATAGCCACAGGCTCCTCAACATATGATAGATCCTTGTCCAATTGGACTGAGCTGAAAGCCAAGACATGAGTCGGGTCACCGTGATACTTCCGGAGCATGGAGACGTGGAACACCGGATGAACCCCTGTTAAGCTGGGAGGGAGGTCTAGCTCATAAGCAACCTCCCCAACACGTCGAAACACCTCAAAAGGGCCAATAAATCTCGGACTCAACTTGCCTTTCTTCCCAAACCTCATGACGCCCTTCATAGGCGATACCCGAAGTAAAACCCGATCACCAGTCATAAATACCAAGTCACGAACCTTCCGGTCCGCATAGCTCTTCTGCCTGGACTGAGTTGTGCGAAGTCTCTCCTAAATCACCTTCACTTTGCCCAGGGCATCCTGAACTAAGTCTGTACCCAACAATCGGGCCTCGCTCGACTCAAACCATCCCACAGGAGACCTGTACCGCCTACCATAAAAGACTCATACGACGCTATCTGAATGCTGGACTGGTAGCTGTTGTTATAAGAAAAATCTGCAAGAGGCAAGTATCGATCCCATTACCCTCCAATATCCATCACACAAGCACTGAGCATATCCTCAAGAATCTGAATCGTGCGCTCGGACTGCCCGTCCGTCTGAGGGTGAAAAGTTGTGCTCAACTCTACCCTGGTGCCTAACTCCTGTTGAACGGCTCTCAAGAACCGTGAAGTGAACTGACTACCTCTGTCCGAAATGATAGATATTGGAATACCGTGGAGGCGAACAATCTCTCTGATATAAATCTCAGCCAACCTCTCCGATGAATATGTAGTCAGTACTGGAAGGAAATGGGCTGATTTGGTCAGCCGATCCACAATCACCCAAATAGCATCATGCTTCCTCAAAGTCCGAGGAAGTCCAACCACAAAGTCCATGGTGATCCACTCCCATTTCCACTCTGGAAGCTCAATCTGCTGAAGTAACCCTCCCGGCCTCTGATGCTCACATTTGACTTGCTGACAGTTGAGACACTTGGCTACAAACTCCAGTTTATCCTTCTTCATTCTTCGCCACCAATAGTGATGTCTCAGATACTGGTACATCTTCGTGGTACCCGGATGGATGGAATACCGCGAACTATGGCCCTCCTCAAGAATCAACTTCCGAAGCCCATCCACATTGGGCACACAGATATGGCCCTGCATCCTCATAACCCCGTCATCTCCTGAAGAACCAAAAGGTGGGGATCATCATACTGGCGCTCTCTGATATGGTCATGAAGGGAAGATTGAGCAACCTCACAAGATAATAACCGGCAAGGTTCAGAAAGATCCAATCTCACGAACTGATTGGCTAAGGACTGAACATCTAAGGCTAGAGGCCTCTCAGCTGCATGACAGTATGCCAAACTCCCCAAACTCTCCGTCCGGCGACTCAAGGCATCGGCCACCATATTGGCCTTCCCCGGGTGGTATAATATAGTGATGTCATAGTCCTTTAGCAACTCCAACCACCTACTCTGGCGCAAATTTAGATCCTTCTGCCTGAATATGTGTTGCAAACTCCGGTGATCCGTGAATATCTCATAGGGAACACCATATAAATAATGAAGCCATATCTTCAGGGCGTGAACAATCGCTGCCAACTCGAGATCATGAACAGGGTAGTTTTTCTCATGGACCTTCAACTGTCTGGACGCGTAGGGAATCACCCTACCGTCCTACATCAACAACGCTGCCAAGCCAATCCTCGAGGCATCACAATAAACTGTATAGGATCCGGAACCGGTAGGCAAAACCAACACAAGAGCTGTAGTCAGGGCTGTCTTGAGCTTCTGAAAGCTCTCCTCACACTCCTTAGTCCATATAAAAGATGCACCCTTCTAGGTCAGTCTGGTCATAGGCGCTGAAATGGATGAAAATCCCTCCACAAAACGGCGAT
Source organism: Nicotiana paniculata (assembly GCA_005239505.1). Lineage (NCBI taxonomy): Eukaryota > Viridiplantae > Streptophyta > Magnoliopsida > Solanales > Solanaceae > Nicotiana > Nicotiana paniculata. Next base: position 28,312 of record ML310709.1, read on the forward strand.
AATACCCATCCAAATCGAGGAAACTGCGGATCTCAGTAGCTGAGGACGGTCTGGGCCAACTCTGAACCGCCTCCACCTTCTTCGGATCTACCTTGATCCCATGCGAAGATACCACGTGGCCTAGGAATGCAACAAAATCAAGCAAAAATTCACACTTAGAAAACTTGGCATACAACTTCTTCTCCCTCAATGTCTGAAGCATGGTCCTCAAGTGCTGCTCATGGTCCTCCTGGGACCTAGAATATACCAGAATGTCATCAATGAACACAATGATGGAAGTATCAAGATACGGCCGAAATATGATGTGCATCAGGTGCATGAAGGCTGATGGGTCATTGGTCAGCCCGAATGACATATCAAGGAACTCATAGTGGCCATATCTGGTCCTGAAGGCAGTCTTCGAGATATCCGGTCCCCGAATCTTCAACTGATGATAACCGGAACGTAGATCAATCTTAGAGAACACCCTAGCACCCTGTAACTGCTCAAATAGATCATCAATGCGAGGCAATGGGTACTTGTTCTTCACTATCACCTTATTCAGCTGCCGGTAGTCAATACACATACGCATCGAGCCATCCTTTTTCTTCACAAATAATATCGGAGCGCCCCAAGGTGATACACTAGCCTAATGAATCCCTTCTCAAGCAACTCTTGTAATTGCTCCTTCAACTCAGGAGGATCCATGCAATAAGGAGGAATGGAAATGGGTTGAGTGCCCGGCAACAAGTCAATGCCGAAATCAATATCTCTATCGGGTGGCATACCCGGAAGATCAGCTGGAAATAAACAGAATAGTCTCTGACAACTGAAACTGACTCAACTGTAGGGGTCTCAGCACTAACATCTCTCACATAAGACAAATATGCATCATACCCCTTTTCAACTATCCGCTGAGCCTTAAGAAAAGAAATGACTCGGCGGGGAGCATACTCCAAGGAACCTCTCCACTCTAACCTCGGAAATCCTGGCATAGCCAGTGTCACGGTCTTGGCGTGACAATCAAGAATAGCATAATAGGGAGACAGCCAGTCCATACCCAATATAACATCAAAATCTACCATACTGAGTAGCAGCAAATCAGCTCTGGTCTCAAAACCACTGATAGTAATCAAACATGACTGATATACGCGGTCCACAACAAGAGAATCTCTCACTGGAGTAGAAACATAAACAGGGGAACTCAAGGAGTCTCGGGCTATCCCCAGATGTGAAGCAAAATAGGAAGACACATATGAATATGTAGAGCCTGGGTCAAATAATCCCGATGCATCCCTACGACAAACAAGAACAATACCTGTAATGACTGAATCTGAAGCAATGGCCTTGGACCGGGATGGAAGAGCATAGTACATGGCCTGGCCTCCCCCTCTAGGGCGACCTCGACCTCCCCGACCTCCACCTCGAGCTGCCTGAAGTGGTGGGGTAGCAGCTGGGGCTAGAAGAATAGATGGAGGACCTGGTGGAAGATGTGGAGCCTGATAAATCTTAGGGGGTGCACCCTGATAAGTCTGAGGTGGTGTGCCCCTCCTCGCTCTAGAGCAATCTTTGATCATATGATGAGGGTCTCCACACTCAAAGCAACCCCTCGGAGGATGTGGCAGCCGTTGCTGACTCTGAGCTGGCCTGCTGGGCTGGCCAGTGATAGCACCTCGAGTAGGAGGCACCTGAGATACTGGTGATGCATAATAAGGCTCCTGAGGTCTAGGAGGAGCTGGAATACCGCTGGCTGCTGGGAGAGCTGAATGAACAAGGAGCCTCACAAAATCCCTACCATAGTGTGTTGCTGGTCACGGGCTCCTGAAAAATGACCAGTCTCTCAAGACCTCTTGGCCTCTCTCTCCTCCCTGTCCCGGGCTAACATAGTCTCAATCCTCCGGGAAATATTTATGGCCTACTGCTAAGTAATATCAGTTTCCAGCTCTCTGTCCATGCTGGTCCCGATACTGGGGTGGAATCCCTCAATAATGCACTGAACCCTCTCTCTAACAGTGACAATCAAAGCTGGTGCATGGCGAGCCAAATCGCTGAAACGGACTGCATACTTTGACACAGTTATGGCACCCTGGTGTAGCTGCTCAAACTACGCACGCCAAGCATCCATGAAGATCTGAGGGACAAACTCAAGTAAGAACATCTCAGAAAACTGAGCCTATGTAAATGAAGCTGCCTCGTCCAGGCTACTAAGCTCAAAAGCACGCCACCACTGATAAGTTGCTCCCCTCAGCTGGAAAGCAGTGAAATAAACCCCACTCATCTCCACAATACCCATAGTGCGGAGAATGCGATGACACCCCTCAAGAAAACCCAGGGTGTCATCTGAAGCTAGTCCGCTGAACTCAGGGGGGTGGTACTTCTTGAACCTCTCAAGTCGGAGCTGCTCTGCCTCAAGAACAGCTATCATAGTCTTATGCTGAGCTGGAGCTGCTGGGGGCATAGGAATATACTCTGGAACCTGCCCAATATGAACCCTCTGCTCAGGAGTACGGGCCGCGGGAGTCTGTGTCCATCCTACGGCCTGGGATGTAGCTGGAGATATCAGGAGTAGACCCGCCTGAGATAGAGTACTGAAGGCACTCAAGAACTGGGACAATGTATCCTGGAGGTATGGAGTAACAACAGGGACCTCCTGTGCCCCTCCAACTGTAACTGTTGGGGGCTCCTCTACCTCTGTTCTAACCGATTCTCGGGCTACACCGCATGCTCGACCCCTGCCCCGGCCCCTGCCCCTGCCTCTAGTGGCTCTGACTGGGGGCTCGGGTGCCTGGTCATCAGTACGTCCGGTACGGGTACGAACCATCTGTAAGAAAGAATAGAATATAGTTTAAGAATTTGATGACAACAACTAGCACGGTAAGGAATTCCAAAGGATTTGATTGTTCTTAACAGTTACATAGCCTCTCGAAGATAGGTACGGACGTCTCCGCACCGATCCGCGAGAATCTAATAAACCGGCTTGTGACGTATGACTCCTATGAACTTAGACGCTCTGATACCAACTTGTCACGACCCAATTTACCCTCCGAAAGGTATCGTGACGGCACATAGTCTCTATGACTAGGTAAGCCTAAAATTTGCGAAACATGACAGAATCAATAAAACAAAGCCAGAAAATAAAGAACTCAAATAGACATAACGTAGTTGCTCAGCATATACATTTAATTCCCAAAACCCAGAATGTCACCATAGTCACAAGCTTTGTGCTAAATATAGCTCTATACAATGAAATAGTGGAAAAATATACAAGTCTTCTATGCCTATACTAGAGTAGAAGGGGACTCGTGGGATTATGCGGACGTGGCAGAATTACCTCGCGGTCTCCTGGCTGCTACTAGACGACTCCTAGCCACGATACTGGGTGTTGGTACCTGGATCTGCACATGGGAAAAACATGTGCAGGAAAGGGCGTGAGTACTCCACATTCGGTACTCCGTAAGTGCCAAGCCTAATCCCAGTCAAGTAGTGACGAGCTCAGGTTGAGGCCCTACTGAGTTTGTAAAACAAGTCAATATACAATTTAGAACAGTGAAAAATAGCTAAGCAATGATAAACAGGATCAACGAAAATGGAAAGATTTAATAACATGAAGAGAGCCCACGGCTCAGCACAACATATATCTCAACAGTAAATGTGCAATGCAGTACACGGGGAAAGCTCCCGGATCTCAGTCCATAGTCCCAATTTAAATATGCTATGCAGTACAAGGGGAAAGCTCCCGGATCTCTGTCCGTAGTCCCAATTTAAATATGCATTTCAGTACAGGGGAAAGCTCCCGGATCTCAGTCCGTAGTCCCAATTTAAATATGAAATGCAGTACAAGGGGAAAGCAACTGGATCTCGGTCCGTAGTCCCGATTTAAATATGCAAGGCAGAAGTATGTCAATTATGGCTTAAGTAAACAATCCAGGAAAAATAACAGATAAGGATAGAGTAAAACTACCTAAGCATGATGTGACTAGTAACGAATAAGAGGAAAATGAAGTCAGAACAGGTAGGCATGCTTACTCCTTGGCTATCTACTCAATTAAGATAGGGAACAGTAATATATGAATGAAAATGAGCGATTTCATGTGAGTAAAAATATGATTTTAGCAATAATGACCCGTGTACGCACTCGTCACCTCACGTACACGGCGTCCACACGACAAAATCAGTATAAAAAGGCCTAAGTAAAAGTCCCGAACACAGAATTAGGCAAGCCACTTACCTGCACTACGCTAATCAACTCAATACCAAGCCCTTACCACGAGTATCTGACTCCGGGTGGCCCAAATCTAGTCAAATTGATTGCATGGTGTAAATATCACTTCAAGGGAACAAAATAGCTAATTATTTATAAGCTAATACGCGAAATTAGGAAATTCGCCCAAAAAGTCCCCCGGGCCCACGTCTCGGAATCGGGTAAAATTTATATTTCCCGAACACCCATTCTCTCATGAACCCAATTGAACAAGAATCAACAGAATCCGACGTCTAAATCTCCCTAAATCCTCAGATTTCTACTTGGGAAGATTTCATCCCATTTCCATGGTTTTTCATCCAATTTCCTTGATTATATTGAAGAAAATGATAGATATTAATGATATATAAAGGGATTAAGGTTAGGAAATGTTACCTATGATCCTCCTCTTCAAATCCCACTAAAAATCGCCAAGTTCTGAGCTCACAATCGATTTTGGAATTATGAAATTCAAACCCTCGGATTTTTGGTATAAACTGCTCAGACATTTCGCACCTGCGACATTGGGATCGCACCAGCGTGCCCGCACCTGCGAAAATACCATCGCAGGTGTGGAAATTCCTTTAATGTCCTAGGGTCGCACCTACGGCTCCCCCTTCGCACCTGCGTGTCCGCACCTGCGGAAATACCTTCGCAGGTGCGAGACACCAGAACCAGAATGGTTCAGCTGTTCTCATTTTCACAAAACTCACCTGTCGGGCATCTGAAACAATCTCGAGGCCCCCGAGACCTCAACCAAACCAACCAACTTACCCTAGTACCTTGTTCAAACTTGGTCGAGCCTTAAAAACACATATCATAACATCAAAATCATCAATTATGCATAGGTTCAAGCCTAAGAACTTAGGAAATTTCTAGAATTCACATCCGACAGCGAAACACGTCTAAACTCATCCGAATGACCTCAAATTTTGCACACAGGTCATAAACGACGTTACGGACATGCTGTCGCTTTTGGAAATCCATTCCGAGTCCGATATCAAAATCTCATCTATCGCCGAAATTCCAACTTTCGTCAATTCAAGCCTAAATCCACAACCGACCTCGAAAACACATTCCGAGCACGCTCCTAACACCGAAATCACCCAACGGAGCTAACGGAGTCGACGGAATTCCATTCCGGATCCGTCTTCACACAGCTCTAGCTACAGCCAGATTTCTAAAGCTAAATTCCACATTTATGGACTATGTGTCAAAAATCACCCCAGATTTCATCACTCAATGCTCCGACAAGTTCCAATAACATAAATAGACATGGGAGAAGTGTTAAATAGGTGATCGGGGTGCAAATTCTTAAAACGACCGACCGGGTCGTTACAGACAATCGCAATAAGGAACAAGCAAATAAAGTTATCAACGGGAGAAGATAGGGTTTTGATGGGATAGGTTCAAGAATATTTTTGGGATCTAAATCTTAGATAATTTAATTCTAATGTTTAAGTGAGTCTCTCGAATTCACTCAATTATTAGTTCAAACGTTCAGCAAAAACTCCTCTCTCAATTAAGTCTTAACCTCACAAGACGAACCAATTTAAGCACGTGAAGATATGCAAGAATGTGTAGTGGATTGGTCTTTATGAGAAACTCTCTCGATTATCCTCCTAACTATGTTTAATCAATGATTCAAATAGCCTCTCTCGATTACTTAGAAGAATCTATGAACTCAACCAACAATATAATGCAAAGATATCACTAGTTATGCCTCTCTCGGTTACATGAACAAGTGAATATAGATGCAACTATTAATTCATCCAAAATGATTCGAAACATAAAACTAGAGTTATAATACAAAAACAATCATCAATACACCAAATCCATCAAACCCCAAAGAGAACTACTCCATAGATATGGATAAATTCATCACAAATAAAATTAAAGTGTATGAAACATAAATTCAATCCAAACTCGGGTCTTGAGTGAGGAAGGAATGATTAAATCCTTGTGCTCTTGCTCTTCCAACTCCTCCTTAGCCTCCCTAGGTCGAATATGTGTCAAAAGTCTAGAAAATACATTTTTTCATGTATTTATACCAAGTAGGGTCGGGCGCAGACGAAATCACCTTCTCCTAGTCTAAATAGAAAAATTACTCTGTAAAAAATACACAGCCACGACGCATGGGGAGACACACCATGTGGGGAATTAGTGGGAATTTAAAAAGATCTCAACATTTTTTAGGCAACAGGATTTGGGCATCCGCGGCGCACCACGCGCCTTAGAAAGCCATTTTTCTCAGCGTATGGATTGAATCTTGCTTTTTGACGTCCAGACTTAGTCCACGACCCCCGAACACGGTCCTGGCTTAATCCCTTGGGCTTTTACTCAGACTTCAAAGCTCCAAATTGCTCGAATTCATTCCACAACATCTACATAGCTTGGAAACTCCTACAAGGCATAAAACACACAATAAGTGCAAAACACTACCAATTACAGCTCAAACACAAGTAAAGTGTAGTGAATTAGAGTGCAATAGAGACTAAACCACGAGATTATATCCTACCATCAACACCCCACACTTAAATTATTGGTCGTCTTCGAGTAATCAAAGTACACTTCACATAGACACGACCTTTTTAAACACTCTCATAACTCATCACACCAAGAATATTTAGAACAGGTTAAGTACAATACTGTAACATCCTCGCCTCAAGATTTGACTCGAAAGCATCACACATTTTTATAACCCGCTTAGTTAATCTAAGACAGAGGTTAACAAAATTACCTTTCCTTCATGAATTAAGTGCCCTCACACAACAATAGAGAGTAATTCACACAATGAAATTTAAGAACAATTAGGAACTCAAGATAGAACGAATTCACCTATTCTCATAAACAACATTCATATGCCACAAAAGATGTACCATAGGTTTGCCCGCAGTGTACTACTCTACTAATTGAGCCCATTCAGTCAAGAATCAAGTAGGACTTCAATTGGTTGTAATGTAGGCTGCGGAATAGGTAGAATACATTTAGATATAAGAGTGACTACACCTCCCTAAGAACTTTAATACATACAATTAACCATTCAAAACCCCACCTTTATATCAAACCAAAACTCCACCTTCACATCTACATTAACTCCCTACCTCTTTAAGAAAAAATTACATCAAGTTACCACTATCAAGGAATATTTTTCACAATCATACACTTATTTTTTTTTCTTTTTTTTTCAATTCAAGTGGCTATTACTTTTTCAAAATATTTCACCTTTCTCCTTATTTCGATAGTTCCACTCAAAAGCCAAACCAACCACCCCACATTTCACTTTTACAAATTCAAGTGCTCACGAGAGGTACAAGGTTCAAATAGACGGTATATTCAAACAAATAGTTAGGGCTTGTAATGTGTTTGCCAAAGAAATAGGATTACATGATCAAAATGGTTAAATACGATGCATAATGATTAGGTAGGCAAAAACATATATCTGTCTCAACAAAGAAACGCATATTCCTTCCAAGGCTGAATATAACTACCATTTCGCTTTGCAAACACACGGGGCAAGTTCTAAACATCAAATGCAATGCACAGAATAATACTAAACCTCACACACACATGACACATAACTCACTCAAGATTGGACTATCAAGACACTCTAGTCAAAATAGTATAGTGGTGTGTATTTCCTCATGTCACGCGGGTGACCCGAGTTCGATCTCCAACAACAGCGCCAAAATTTGACGAACTCAAAACACACACCTAAATTATGCTCGATAATCAAATATAGTACAGTATAATATTACACTACCTACAAACGAAAATCTTTTTGTCTTTTTATTTCTATTTTAATCCCTCAAGAAACCAGTCGAATGATATCCATCGTCAGAAAAAATCAAAATTATCAATTTTTATGGTTTTTTCAATTATTTTCTATCTCTAACTACTACAACTACCAAAAAGAAACTAATATACATTCATACATCATAATATCCCCCACCCCACACTTTAAGTTATGGCATATCCCCATGACACACAATTAAAAAGCATAAGGTAAAGGAAACTTCCCTGAACATCTAGTTGGGGTCTGAGTCAAAGAAGGCTCCTGTAACGAGCCGACCGATAATTTTACTTTTTAGAACCCAGTTCCCCTAAATAAGACTCCACGTATGTGCTTTTACTGATTTATGACTTCCAGGAATGGTTAGTTTGAGATTTGAAAGGGTTCGGGTTGAAATCCGAACACTTGGTTCCTTAAATTGGTCTTAAAAGGCTAAGTTTGACTTCGGTCAAATTTTTGAGTAAATGACCTTGGAATCGAGATTTGACGGTTTCAATAGGTTTGTATGATGATTTTGGACTTATGTGTATGCTCGGATCGGTTTTTGGATGACCCAGGAGCGTTTCGGCGCCTAATATTAAAATTTGGTTCTTTGAAGGTTTTTGAAATTCTTAAATTTGGTTTAGAGTAGGTTTTGGTGAAATCGAGTTTCGAATGGAATTTCGAGACCGAGAATAGTTCCGTAATGTCATTTAAGACTTGCACATAAAATTTAGCATCATTCCCAGTTGATTTGATAGGAATCGGACTTGTGTAAGTCTTTTTAGAAGTTTTTGGGTTCATGAGTCAATCCATGCGTTTTGGCGTCTGATTCGTGGTTTTTGACGTTATTTCAGTGTTTTGATCACTCAAACGAGTTCATATGATATTATTAGACTTGTGTGGGTAATTAGTGTGGATCCACGAGGGCTCGGGCGAGTTTCGAACGTTCGGGAGGATGAGAAAACACTGTGTTTTATTGTTGGTGCTGCAGGTCTCGCATATACGAGAAATTGTTCGCATTTGCGAAGAAGCTTGACCTGTGACAGTGTTCGCATTTGCGACACTTTAGCCACATTTGCGACCTCGACTGTGTTTGCATTTGCATCACATTAGTCGCATCTGCGACCTTAGCAGTAGCAGCCCGGGATTCGCATTTGCGAGAAATTCGTTGCATTTGCGAACTAAGTGTCGCAAATGCGACATCAGAGACATGTGCACAACATATTATATGCGGGACTTAGACCAGTTAACTCATTTTCTTTCATCTCTTGGGAGATTTTTGGAAGAGGTTTTCACCTAGCACTTTGAGGTAAGTTATTTCTAAATAACATGAGTTAAATACATAGATTATGGGTAGATTAACATGTAAAAATTGGTGGAATCAAGGATTTAGATGAAAACCTAGGTTTTGGGTAAAAATGGGATTTGACCATGAAAATGGTTATGGAAGTTGATGAAAAACATATATTTCACTTCATGAGGTTATGGCTAACAACTTTCTTCAAAAATTTCCGGGATCCGGGATCCGGGCACGTGGGCCTGGAGGTGAATTTTAGGAATCTTACATTTAGGGTTGGGTAACCTCATTAATTGTTGGAATACAAACTTTTGGGCATGTATTGATTAGTGTATATACTATTTGATTTGTTTTGGATGATTCGGCATCGGGTTGAGGGTTTGAACACATTCTTGGACCGGGAAGTAGGCCTTGAGACGAGGTAAGTCTCTATTCTGACCTTGTAAGAGGGAATTAACCCCATAGGTGAACTTAATCAATATGTACTTATATTTGTGGGGGCTACATACACACAAGGTTACAAGAGTCCGTGCGTAGCTACTATTCATGCTTATGCACGGGTAGACTTAGGTTCACACCATGCTTTGTTGATACCGTTGCTTATTTATGCTTACTAATTTCCTAATATAAATCTAACGTTGAGGATTTCAATAATGGTAAAGTCTCTAGTTGAATTTCTTATTTTGAAAAGAATTGAGGGATATTTCGATAACTCTAGGAAAATCTATGTTCAACCGCTTCGCAAGTATATTTCGCGAGCGGGGTAAATTTCCATCACTCTCATGGGAGTGAGTCATTCGCCTCGGCAGGTTAATAGATGTATTGATGGTTCGGTTCGTTCGACACTTGGTAGTGCACAGTATATGTATATGCATATATGGATCGGGTCGTACGTTCTCGGCATAACTCGTGCGTAAATATATCGGAACCCCTTTCATATTTAATATTGTCACATGGGCTTGAGAGGTGAAAGTATTAGATGAGAGAAACGACTTGGTTCCTACTTGAAATAAAAGGATTGTTTATTTTTTTCCGGCTCTGAGTTTTATTATCATTTTATATATCATGTTTAATTAGAACTGCATATTATTATATTTTGGCCCATAGTAAGTGTCGAAGTCGACCCCTCGTCACTAATTCTTCGAGGTTAGACTGGATACTTTCTAGGTACATATTTTTTATGTACTCATGCTCACTTCTGCACTTGATGTGCATGATCTGAGGCAGGTGCATCTAGTTATCAGTTTGGCATGCACGCTTGACTTATGGTTCGAGGCTACACGGCGAGCTGCCCTTCCGAGCTGTTCTGCAGCAGCCGAAGTCTTTCTGTTGTTTTGTTCTATCTATTTTATTTCGGACAATAGAGTTGTAAATATTTTGTATATTCTACTAGTAGCTCATACTCTTGTGACACCTTGTCTTGGCACACACACTAGTAGATTCTTGGTTTTGGCTTTATTTGATTGATCATGATTTCACTTATTAGCTTTCATGGTAATTATTTCTTTAAATGTATTACTTCTCGAACCTTTTTAAAATTTAAAGTAAGTTTGATCACTTGGGAAAATCTTTAAAAAGAGAAATCACATAGTTTGCTCATTGTTGGCTTGCCTGGCGACGACGCTAGGCGCCATCACGACCTAAAATGGAATTGGTTCGTGACAACATGGTATCAGAGTACTAGGTTCATGTAGGTCTCACAAGTTATGGGTAGGCCTAATAGAGTCTTGCGGATTGGTACGGAGATGTCCGTACTTATCTTCGGGAGTCTATAGGGTGTTAGGAAACTACTCTTTATTCATCTCCTATCGTGCAGTTGAAGGTGTACTAAGTTTCATCCTCTTATTCCCTCACAGATGGTGAGTACACGCGCGGCACACGTTCCCTGTTGCAGAGGTTGAGGCAGAGGCTGGTGGAGGGCACCAACCCAAGGTAAGGGACGAGGACGTCCCAGAGTTTCCCCTGTTGCACCACAAACGGATCCAGTTGAGGATCCCATTGTGGAGGACCAAGGCGAGGTGCCCACAGCAGAGCCAGCTCCGGTCGATTTCATGACAGCACAGGGCCATATGCTACGGTTCATGGATTTCATGACTCGTGCTGGTTTATTTCCAGCAAATCCAGCCACATCTCAGGCGGGAGGGAGATAACAGACCCCTACTGCTCAGGCTCCTGGGCATGCAGCTGCCGTATATCATACTCGGACAAACTACCCGTGGGCGGTGCCCAGCCAATTATAGCAGATGTACCTGACACTAGACTAGATGCAACCAGTGATCCGCAGAAGCTGTTGGATAGATGGACCAGACTTCACACTCTTATCTTCGGGGGTGAGAGACATGAGGATCCCCAGGACTTCATTGATAGGTTCAGGGACATACTACACAACATGAGCATATTGGAGTCTCACGGGGTTGATTTCACTACCTTTCAGTTGGAGGGAATAGCTTGTAGGTGGTGAAAGTCTTATCTTCTTGGAAAACCGGAAGGTTCTCCTCCCATGACTTGGGACCAGTTCACGTGCCTATTCTTGGACATGTATATTCCACCCTCCCAGAGGGAAGTGTTGCAATGTTAGTTTGAGCAGCTCGAGCAGGGTCAGATGTCAGTGACCGAATATGAGGCGAGATTTTCTTAGTTGTTTCGCCATGCACTTATGATACTTCCTACCGACATAGAGAGGGTACATAGGTTTGTTACGGGGTTGCACTCCAGTATTCAGGCTAGTATGGCTCGGGAGGTTGAGATGGGGGACTTTTTATTAGTTAGTAGTAGAGATTGATCGGAGGACCTAGGGTTACCGTTAGAGGGGTAGAGAGCAGATTTAGTAGGACAAGAGGTCTCATTTTTTCTGGAGAGTTTAGAGGTGCCCCGACTGGGGTCAGAGGCCAATTTAGGAGGGTTTAGCCTAGCAGGCCCACATATTCAGCACCACCACCTCCTCGAGGTATTCCAGCGCGACCCTATTTTAGTGTTATGCCGAAAAGTTCTTACCGCCCGCCAACTATTTAGGGTTCTTCCAATGCCTATTTCAGTGCCATGCTAGAGGGTTCATACCGCCCACCCACTCTTTCGGGTTCTTCCAATGGGTATTCGGGCCATCAGGGTCTGACTTCATAGCAGCAGTCCACCGCTCCTAGAGGTTGTTATGAGTGCGGGGATCTTGACCACATGAAGAGATTTTTCCCTAAACTCCAGGGCAAGGCAGTGCAATAGAGTCAGCAGCCCCTGATTACAACACTAGTAGCCGCACCAGCCGTCCGGCCGCCCAGAGATGGAGGGCAGGTAAGTAGGGGCTGTCCTAGAGGAGGAGGTCAGACGGGTGGAGGCCAGCCAGGTTCTATGCTTTTCCGGCCAGACCAGATGTTGTGGCCTTAGATGTCGTGGTTACATGTATTATTTCTATCTGCGGTAGGGATGATTCAATACTATTTGATCCAGGGTCTACCTATTCGTATGTATCATCTCTGTTTGCTCATTTCCTGGATATTCCTCGTGAGTCCTTAGGTACTTCTATTTATGTGTCCACTCTTGTGGGCGATTCTGTTGTTGTGGATTAGATTTTCCGGTCATGTGTAGTCACATTATGTGGTTACGATACTAGAGCAGATCTTTTGTTGCTTGATATGACCGACTTTGAGGTCATCCCGGGCATGGACAGGTTACCCTCATATCCTTGATTGCCATGCCAAGACTATTACCTTAGGATGCCAGAGTTGCCTAGATTGGAGTGGAAGGGGTCGTCGATCAGTACGTCTAGTCGGGTTATCTCTTTTATGAAGGCTCGACACATGGTCGAGAATGGTTGTTTGGTATGCTCGGGATACTATCGCAGAGTCTCCGACGATTGATTCAGTACTAGTAGTCCGGGAGTTCTCCAATGTGTTTCCTTCTGATATTCCAGGCATGCCACCAGATCGTGATATCGATTTTTGTATTGACTTGGCTCCATGCACCCAGCTTATATCTATCCCACCGTCTGTATGGATCCGAAAAAGTTGAAGGAGTTGAAGGAGAAGCTTGAGGAGTTGCTTGCAAAGGGGTTCATTAGACCAAGTGTATGACCTTGGGGTGTCCCAGTGCTATTTGTGAATAAGAAAGATGAGACTATGCGGATGTGCATTGATTACCGCCAATTGAACAAATTTACCATTCATAACAAGTCATGTTGTTGCGTATTGACGATTTGTTTGGCCAGTTGCAGGGTGCTAGGGTGTTCTCTAAGATCGACTTGAGATCAGGGTACCATCAGTTGAAGATTCGGGACTCGGATGTACCGAAGACTACCTTCCGTACTAGATATGGCCATTATGAGTTTCTGGTGATGTCCTTCAGCTTGATTAACGCCCAAACGACATTTATGAACTTGATGAATAGGGTCTTCAGGCCTTATATTGATTCACTTGTCATTGTCTTCATTGATGACATTTTAATTTACTCACGTAGCATGGAGGAGCACGAGCAACACTTGAGAGTGGTGCTTCAGACCTTGTGGGAATATAAGCTATATGCTAAGTTCTCCAAGTGTGAGTTTTGGCTAGATTTCGTGGCATTATTGGGGCATGTTGTATCAGGCGAGGGTATTAAGGTGGATCCCAAGAAGATTGAGGCAGTTCAGAGTTGGACTCGTCCTACTTCGGCGACTGAGATCAGGAGCTTCTTGGGGTTAGCAGGTTATTATCACCGGTTTGTGGAGGGCTTCTCATCTATTGCAGCACCTTTGAATAGATTGACCCAGAAGGGTGCTTAGTTTCGTTGCTCCTATGATTATGAGGCAAGCTTCCATAAGCTCAAGACAGATTTGACTATAACACCAGTCTTAGTATTTCCTTCCGGTTCGGGGATGTATACTATATATTGTGATGTTTCACGCGTTGGTTTGGGTTGTGTATTGATGCAGGAAGGGCGAGTTATTGCGTATGCTTCACGTCAGCTGAAGCCCCATGAGAAGAATTACCCTGTGCACGATTTAGAGTTGGTCCTGATTGTTCATGCTCTTAAGATCTGGAGGCATTATCTTTCTGGGGTATTTTGTGAGGTTTACACTGATCATTGCAGCTTGCAGCATTTGTTCAAGCAAAGGGATCTCAATCTGAGGCAGCGTAGGTGGCTTGAGTTACTGAAGGACTATGACATCACCATTCTTTATCATCCAGGCAAGCCGAATGTGGTCGTGAATGCCTTGAGCAGAAAGGCAGAGAGCATGGGTAGCTTGGCATTCATATCAGCGGAGGAGAGCCCACTAGCCTTGGACATTCAGTCTTTGGCTAACAGACTTATGAGGTTGTATATTTTAGAGCCCAGTCGAGTTCTTGCATGCGTCATTGCCCAGTTTTCACTATTAGAGAAGATCAAGGTTCGACAGTTTGATGATCCGCACTTGATGGTTCTCAAAGAGATGGTACTACAGGGTAGTTCCAAGGATGTTTCTATCGGCGACAAATGCAGGTCTAGGATTTTTATAATATGGTTGCACCACTAAAAAAAGGAGAGAAAAAATGTATTAAGTGGGATTTGATCCCTGCTCCTCTAGATAAATAACTCACCATTCAACCAAGTGTACCATTTAGCATCTTTGGAGGATGGGTGCCATGCAGATAATTGGACCAATTCTAAAAATTATGTACATAAAATACCTAATTTGGCGGAGAGACCATGGGTTCACGTTCCCACATTTACTTGCTTATAAATCCTCCCCTGATCGGCAAGGACGGTGTTCTACGACTCCAGGGTCGTCTATGCGCTCCAAATGTTGATGGTTTGAGGGAGAGGATTCTAGAATAGGTGCAAAGTTCTCGATATTCCATTCATCTAGGTGCTACGAAGATGTATCACGACCTAAGGAAACATTATTGGTGGCGGCGGATGAAGAAAGACATAGTCGAATATGTAGCCAGATGCCTAAATTGTCAACAGGTTAAGTATGAGCACCAGAGGCCAGGAGGCCTACTCCAGCAGATGACTATACCTGAATGGAAGTGGGAGCGCATTACTCTGAACTTCATAATTGAGTTGCCATAGAATTTACGGAAGTTTGATGCAGTTTGGGTCATCGTAGACAGATTGACCAAGTCGGCACATTCCATTCCTGTGATGACTACATATACTTCAGAGAGATTGGCCCAGATTTTTTTCTAGGAGATAGTTTGGTTGCATGGTGTGCCTGTTTCTATCATATCAGAAGAGGTACTCAGCTTAATTTGCATTTCTGGAGAGCAGTACAGAGTGAGTTGGGGACCCGTGTAGAGCTCAGCACCGTAATTCATCTGCAGACCGACGGGCAGTTGGAGAGGACAATTCAGATCTTAGAGGACATGCTCAGAGCATGTGTGATTAACATTGGGGGACAGTGGGATCGGTTCTTGCCTTTGTCCAAGTTTTCTTACAACAACTGTTACTAGCCCAGCATTGAGATGGCTCCATTCGAGGCTTTATATGGTCGGCGATGTCGTTCTCCCATCAAATGGTTTGATCCCGACGAGGCTAGGTTGTATGGTACTGATTTGGTAAAGGATGCCTTGGAAAAGGTAAAGTTGATTCAAGAGCGACTTTGCACAGCACAGTCCTGGCAGTACAGTTACGCATATCAGAAGGTGTGTGACTTATCATTTATGTTGGGCGAGAAGGTCCTCTTGAAAGTCTCGTTGATGAAGGGAATCATGAGATTTGGGAAGAAGGGCAAGTTGAGCCCAAGGTTTATAGGCCTATATGAGGTGTTGAGGCGAGTTGGAGAGGTTTCCTATAAGCTCAGTTTGCCTCCCAGTCTATCGGGAGTTCATCTGGTCTTCCACGTGTTTATGCTTCGAAGGTATCATGCCAACCTGTCACATGATGTAAGACTTCAGCACCAGTTGCCATTATTGATAGGCATGATTGCTAGTTGAGATCCAAGAGGATTTCCACGGTAAAGGTTCAGTGGAGGCCAACCAGTCGAGGAGGAGACTTGGGAGTCTGAGGAGGACATGCGGAGTAGATACCCACACTTATTCAGCACTCCAGGTATGATTCTAAACCTGTTCGGGGACAAATATTTGTTTAAGAGGTGGAGAATATAACGAACCGACTGGTCGTTTTGCTTTTAGAACCCCGTTCCCCTAAATATGACTCCCTGTATGTGATTTTACTTACTTATAACTTGCGGGGATGGTTAGTTTGAGATTTGAAAGGGTTTGGGTTGAAATCGGAACACTTGGCTCCTTAAGTTGGCCTTAAAAGGCTAAGTTTGACTTCGGTCAATGTTTTGAGTAAATAACCTCAAAATCGGGATTTGACGGTTCCAATAGGTTCGTATGATGATTTCGGACTTGTCATACGCTCGGATCGGGTTTTGGATGACCCGGGAGCGTTTTAGCGCCTAATATTAAAATTTGGTTCTTTGATGGTTTTTGAAATTCTTTAAATTTGGTTTAGAGTAGGTTTTGGTGATATCGAGTTCTGAATGGAATTACGAGATCGGGAATAGTTCTGTAATATCATTTAAGACTTGCACAGCAAAATTTAGCGTCATTCCGAGTTGATTTGATAGGAATCGGACTTGTGGAAGTCTTTTTAGAAGTTTTTGGGTTCATGAGTCAATCCAAGCGTTTTGGCGTCCGATTCGTGGTTTTTGATGTTATTTCAATGTTTTGATCGCTCGAACGAGTTTGTATGATATTATTAGACTTGTGTGGGTAATTGGTGTGGATCCCCGAGGGCTCGGGCGAGTTTCGGACGTTCGGGAGGATGAGAAAACACTTGAGTTTTCTGGTGTTCTATTGTTGGTGTTGCAGGTCTCGCAAATGTGAGAAATTATTTTCATTTTCGAGCCTCGCATTTGTGAGAAAATCTTTGAAAAAATTGCGAAGAAGCTTGACCTGGGGAAGTGTTCGCATTTGCCACACTTAGCCGCATTTGCAACCTCGGCAGTGTTCACATTTGCAGCACATTAGTCGCATTTGTGACCTTAGCAGTAGCAACCCGGGATTCGCATTTGCGAGATTCATCGCATTGTGAACCAGGTGTCGCAAATGCGATGTTAGAGACCTGTGCACAGCATATTAAATGCGGGACTTAGACCATTTAACTCATTTTCTTTCATCTCTTGGGCGATTTTTGGAGCTTTTGGAAGAGGGTTTTCAC
Source organism: Nicotiana paniculata (assembly GCA_005239505.1). Taxonomy (NCBI): domain Eukaryota; kingdom Viridiplantae; phylum Streptophyta; class Magnoliopsida; order Solanales; family Solanaceae; genus Nicotiana; species Nicotiana paniculata. The sequence goes on from ML310709.1 coordinate 45,721, forward strand.
CTAGAACTTTGAGGTAAGTAATTTCTAAACAACATGAGTTAAATATATAGATTATGAGTAGATTAACATGTAAAACTTGGTGAAATAAAGGTTTTAGATGAAAACCTAGGTTTTGGGTAAAAATGGGATTTGACCACGAAAATGGTTATGGAATTTGATGAAAAACATATATTTGACTTCATGGGGTTATAGTAACAACTTTCTTCGAAAATTTCTAGAATCCGGGCACGTGGGCCCGGGGGTGAATTTTAGGAATTGATTAACCTCTTTAATTGTTAGAATACAAACTTTTGAGCATGTATTGATTAGTTTATATACTATTTGATTAGTTTTGGTTTGATTTGGCACCGAATTGAGGGTTTGAGCACATTCATGGACCGGGAAGTAGTCTTTTAGACGAGGTAAGTCTCTTTTCTAACCTTGTAAGAGGGAATTAACACCATAGGTGAACTTAATCAATGTGTACTTATATTTGTGGGAGGCTATGTACGCACGAGGTGATGAGAGTTCGTGCGTAGCTACTATTCATGTTTATGTCCTGGTAGACTTAGGTTCACACCATGATTTGTTGATACCGTTGCTTATTCATGCTTAATAATAGCCTAGTATAAAGACGAGGTTGAGGATTTCAATAATGGTAAAGTCTCTAGTTGAATTTCTTATTTTGAAAAAAATTGAGGGATATTTAGATAACTTGAGGAAAATCTATGTTCGACCACTTTGCAAGTATATTTCGTGAGCGGGGTAAAATTCTATACTCTCATGGGAGCGAGTTGTTCGCCTCGGTAGGTTAATAGATGTATTTATGGTTCGGGCCATTCGACCCTTGGCAGTGAACAGTATATGTATATGTATATTTGGATCATGTCGTACGTCATCGGCATAACTCGTGCGTAAATATATCGGAACCCCTTTTCATATTTAATATTGTTTCATGGACTTGAGAGGTGAAAGGATTAGATGAGAGAAACGACTTGGTTCCTACTTGAAATAAAAGTATTGTTTATTTATTTCCTGCTCTGAGTTTTATTATCATTTTATATCTCATGTTTAATTAGAACTGCATATTACTATATTTTGGCCTATAGTAAGTGTTGAAGTTGACCCCTCGTCACTAGTTTTTTGAGGTTAGATTGGATACTTACTGGGTACATGTTGTTTATGTACGCACGCTACACTTCTGCACTTGATGTGCAAGATCTGAGGCAGGTGCATCTGGTTATCAGTCCAGCGCGCACGCTTGACTTCTGGTTCGAGACTACACGGTGAGCTACCCTTCCGAGCCGTTCTGCAGCAGCCGAAGTCTTTATGTTTTTTTTGTTTTGTATATTTTATTTCGGACAATAGAGTTGTAATTTTTTTGTATATTCTACTTGTAGCCCATATTCTTGTGACATCATGTCTTGGCACACACACTAGTAGGCTCTTGGTTTTGGCTTTATTTCATTGATCATGATTGCACTTATTAGCTTTCGTGGTAATTATTTCTTTAAATCTATTACTTCTTGAACCTTTTTAAAATTTAAAGTAAGTTCGATCACTTGGAAAAATCTTTAAAAAGAGAAATCGCATAGTTTGCTCACTGTTGGCTTGCCTGGCGACGACATTGGGCGCCATCACGACCTAAAATGGAATTGGGTCGTGACAACATGGTATCAGAGCACTAGATTCACGTAGGTCTCAAAAGTTATGGGCCGACCTATAGAGTCTTGCGGTCAGTGCGGTGACGTCCGTACTTATCTCGAGAGGCTATTGGGTGTTAAGAAACTACTCTTTATTCATCTCCTATCGTGTAGTTGATGATGTACTAAGTTTCTTCCTCTTATTCCCTCACAGATGGTGAGAACGCGTGCGCCAGACGTTCCAGACCCAGGAGGGGCTTCTCCCCCTGTTGCTAGAGGCTGAGGCTGAGGCCGAGGGGGGGGGGAGCACCAGCTTGAGGTAGGGGATGAGGACGTCCCAGAGTTGCCCCAGTTTCACCACCAGCGGATCTAGTGGAGGATCCCATTGTGGAATAGCAGGGCGAGGTGCTCGCAGTAGAGACAACACCGGGATTTCAGGAGGTCATGGGCCGTATGCTACGGTTCATGGATTCCATGATTCAGGCTGGTTTATTTCCAGCAAACCCAGCCAGATCTCAGGCGGGAGGAGGAGCGCAGACCCCTACTGCTCAGGCTCCTGGGCATGCAGTTGTCGTATATCATACCCCGGGCACACTACCCATGTGCGGATCCCAACGAGTTACATCAGTTGTACCTGAGCCTAGACTAGCTACGACCGATGAGCTGCAAAAGTTGTTGGATAGATGGACCAGACTTCACCCTCCTATCTTCAAGTGTGAGCGACATGAGGATCCCCAGGACTTCATTGAGTTGTAGGGACAGATTGCACAACATGATCATATTGGAGTCCCATGGGGTGGATTTTACTACCTTTCAGTTGTCTATTCCTTGCTTTCGAACTAATGCGCACATCCATGCAGACAGCTTCTTCTCAGCATTCTTGGGGTACACCCCACACTTATCTTTCTCACTCACCACCACTTTCTCTTACGATCCCTTCACTTTCTATTCAACACTTACAGTTGGTTTTCCTTTTTGCACCCTATTTTCTACATCCATCTCAAATGTCACAGTTTCCTCACTCACTCTAAGCATGAGTTTTCTCTCATGTATATCCAATATCTCTCTGCCCGTTGCTAATAATGGTCTTCCTAGGATAAGGGGGACCTTCTTGTTTTTCTCCATATTCACCACTACAAAATCCACAGGATATACGAACTTATCCACCAGAACTAACATATCTTTCACTATCCTCTCGGGTGTTATAGTCGTTTGGTCTGCCAGCTGCAAAGATATTCGCACCGACCTTATCTCTCAAATCTCCTTCTCTAGTTTCTTGTAAATAGATAGAGGAATTTAGTTAATTGAGGCACCAAAATCATATAAAGACTTGTCAAAATGAATAGTTCATACAGAGAAAGGTATAATAAAACTCCCTAGATCTCCACACTTTTGTGGGAGTTTGTTTTGCAATATCGCACTGCAATGCTCTGTGAGCTTGACCACTGAAGTCTCTTCTATCTTGCTCTTCATTGTTAGGATTTCCTTCAAGAATTTGGCATAAGAAGGCATTTGCGAGAGAACTTGTGTGAATGGTAAGTTTACATGAACCTTTTTCAGCACATTCAGAAATCTCCCAAACTACTTGTCCAGCTTTTCTCTATATAGCTTCTGAGGGAAAGGTAGAGCAGGAATATGCTCGCTCTCATCATGTTCCTCCCTTATCGAGGTTTCTCCCTTCTTCTTTTTCTCAGCTTTTATCTGGACCTTGTTCTTTCTATCAACATCATTCTTTTGTTGCTCCCTACTTTCTTTTTCAAGTTTCGCATCACTATGGGATCTTTGGATCGAGGTGGGATATTTCAACACTTGCCCACTTCTTAGAGTTACAACATTCACTATTTTTTTTGGGATTTCTCTCGGAATCAGTATGGAGAGTTCCTGGAGCCCTCTCAAATAATATTGTTTCAAGTTGCCCAACATGCTCCATGGGCGTCCAACCTCTCATATGTCTTGATAATGAAGGCCTTCATTAGATCCTCTAGACCAGGCTGAATGCGCTGTTGAGGCTGAAATTGTTGCCTCTGTTGATTTTGGTATGCTGGAGCTCCATGTCCCTGGGGTCTAGAGTTATTTTGTTTCCAAGAATTCACAGTACCTCCAGGTGCACTCCATGAAAAATCGGGGTGCCTCTAACCCATTGCATTGAAATTGTAGTTTCCCACAACATTTACTTCCTTAATTAAGGATTGACACTCATGAGTAGGGTGTACTCTTCCACATATATCACAAGCTGCATAAGGCTCATTTTGCATCGAGGCTAAGGCCAGCTTCCTTATTTCTTTAGCCATATTATCAAGTTGTACCTGCACATATGTATTACCATCAACTTGGTGAACACCAATTGCTCTTCTTCTTTCAGCACTCTCAGAGGGCCACTGATTAGCATCTTCAGATAACTCATCAAGAATTGTAACTATCTCCTATCGAGTCTTCTTCATCAAAGGGCCTCCAACTGCATTGCTCAATGTTCTACGTGATCGATATCAATCCATCTCAAAAGTCCTGGAGTTGCATCTAGAGTTCAATTCCGCTATGTTGACACTTTCGAACAATCTCCTTAAACCTCTCCCATGCTTCAAAAATAGTTTTCATATCTTTATGGCAGAGTTATGGATTTCTCTTCTAAACTTGCACGCTTTAGCTGAGGAGAAATATTTATCAAGGAATTTTCTGGTCATCCCCTCCCATGTTCCAATCGATCTCGTGGGTAAGCTTTAAAGCCACTACTTTGTATCATCCTTGAGTGTGAAGTAGAATGCCCTTAAGTACACTACATCTTGTGACACACCATTGTATTGTTCATAATCTCCTTGAAGTCCATCAGATGTGTATTTAGATCTTCGTTTGGCTTCCCTCTGAATAAACAGCAACTCTGAAGAGTTTGAAGCAACCCTTGCTTCAATTCAAAATTGTTAACTGCAAGGGAAGGTGGTCTAACACTTGATAATCCTTGATTGTAGACCGGTTAAGCATAATCTCCAAGTGGTCTCCCATGCCCGGGAGCTATATTTCCGAACTAGTCTGCAACCAAGGGTTCATTCTAAGCAATTCTCCGACCCCTCTTTTCTTCATTGATAATTTGTGCATCTCTGATAGCTGCTTCCTCAGCATCCCATGCAGCTTTTTCACGTTGTTGGGTTGCCTCTCTTGCAGCCAAATCTACATTATCATCACCGTTTCCAACCATTATTTCTTTGGTTGAGGATTGCCCAACCTTTTCTAATGTCTCGGTGAGATTTATTTCCTTCCTTATTTGTCGCAGTTGTTTTTCTAAATCGGGCTCGTATAGTAGCACTTCTTTTGCAGAAGCTCGAGTCATGCATCAATCTAACATGTAACCTGCACACAGTCAAAGAACACCAAACATAAAAAGGGAAAAATAAAATAAAAGAAAAAAAAATTCCTTAATTAGCACTACAAATTGTTTCAAACACTATTGATCGCCAATCCTCGGCAATGGCGCCAGAATTTGATGAACTCGAAACACACACCTAAATTATGCTTGCTAATCAAATATAGTATAGTATAATATCGTATCCATGGGGATTGGATTTAAACATTATTCTCATAGTTTCTAGCTTGATGCTATCCAATATGATCAACAATTGAGATTTATATGATTTCTAACTAAAATTAACTAAGAATCTAACGCTATTGACTAATGACAATCGCAACAAGAACAAGCAGAAAAGGTTATCAATGTGAGAAAATAGGGTTTTGACGGGATAGGTGCAAGATAATTGTTGGGATCTAACTCTTAGATAATTAACTTCCAAAGTTTAAGTGAGTCTCTCGAATTCACTCAATTATTGGTTCAAACGTTCAGCAAAAACTCCGCTCTCGATTAAGTCTTAACCTCACAGGATGAACCAATTTAAGCACGTGAAGATATGCAGAATGCGTAGTGGATTGGTCTTTAGGAGAACCTCTCTCGATTATCCTCCTAACTAGGTTTAATCAATGATTCAACTAGCTTCTCTCGATTACTTAGAAGAATCTATAAACTCAACCAACAATATAATGCAAAGATATCACAAGTTATGCCTCTCTCGATTACATGAACAAGTGAATATAGATGCAACTATTAATTCATCCAAAACAATTCAATACATAAAACTAGAGTTACAATACACAAACAATGATCATTACACAAAATGTATAAAACCCTAAAGAGAACTACTCCATAGATATGGGGAAATTCATCACAAATAAAACTAAAGTATAGAAAACATAAATTCAATCCAAACTCGGGTCTTGAGTGAGGAAGGAATGATGAAATCATTGTGCTCTTTCTCTTCCAACTCCTACTTAGCCTCCCTAGGTCGAATATGTGTCAAAAGTCCAGAAAATAACAGTTTTCTGTATTTATACCAAGTAGGGTCGGGCCCACATGAAACCACCTTCACCTAGCAGAAATAGGAAAATTACTCTGTAAAAAAGCACAGGCGCACCGAATGGGATGACGCGCCATGTGGGGCATTAGTGGGAATTTTCAGAGAGCTCAACATTTGTCAGGCAGCAGAATTGGGCAGCCGCAGCACACCACGCGCCGCGGCAAGCCATTTTTTTTAAAGTACAGACTGAATCTTGCTTTTTGATGTCCAGACTTGGTCCTCGACCCCCCGAATACGATTCCGGCTTAACCTATTGGGATTTTACTCAGTCTTCAAAGCTCTAAATCGCTCATTCCATAACATCTACATAGCTCGGAATCACTCCTACAAGGCATAAAACACACAATAAATACATAACACTATCAATTAAAGCTCAAACACAAGTAAAGTGCAGTGAATTAGAGTGCAATAAGCAACTAAACCACGATTATAGCCTACCATCAATCTTATCCGATGCTTTATTTTATTTGAAAATGTTATTTTCTTCACCAAATGATTTCTAAAATAAACTTATTTTCTCATTGATCTCCTCCTTGGTTCAGAAACTTTAACTTTACTTTACGATATATAAATAAATCTCTTGAACATTTTAATTAGTATTTGACACGGATATTATGTACCGGGTAGTACGTGGATTTTGCCGTGCGAAAGTGATTTGGAAAAATATGGGCACAAGGTGTAAAGTTGGAAATTGGGACTTATGATATGAGATTATGAGAAGTGGTATTTGGGATAATTCTTGTTGAAATTTGTGCATTAGAAATGATTTGATTGATTGAGTTGTCACTAATTTCCCTTGCTTGGAAATATTCATATCTCACCTGTACCCTGGCTGTGTTGTTGCTTAATTATTTAGTTGTTTCTCGTTGCTATTCGTGCACCCACTATTTTCACTGTTGAATTGATTTGGAATCCTTCTACTATTGGCCTTAAATTGATGTTCTTTCCTTGTTAGCTTTATGTTATATCTTGCACAGGTTTACATGTATGGTAGGTGTCTTGACCTGGCCTCGTTACTATTCTATCGAGGTTAGACTTGATACTTATTGGGTACCACTGTGGTGTACTCATACTACGCTTTTGCATATTTTTGTGCAGAATCAAGTACTTCGGATCGAGTTGGATTTGAGACTTATGCTTGTGCGGCTGAAGACTTCAAAATACACCTATTGGACGTTCGCAGGCTTGAGCCTTGAAGTCACCTTCTGTTGTATTTATTTCCATTGTTTCCTATTATTCCGGAACAATGATGTATTCATTATATATAGTTACTCTTAGAAAGGCTTATGACTTGTACTACGATTTTGGGATATTGTATCATGTTGAGACTATTGGCTTATTTAGAAATTTTCGGTTCATGTTTAATAGTTATTTAGGAGAACTTATTATCATTTCTGTATGTGTTAGGCTTACCTAGTTTTAGAGACTAGGTGCCATCACGATTCCTTCGGAGGGATTTTGGGTCGTGATAATTGAACACATTCCTATTAAAATAATATCTTTTCCTTTGTTGATTTGTAGTATAATATTTAAAACAACGCTTAATAATGAGGAGAAATAACTAACAAAATATTTTACTTTTCAAAATAAATTTTTTATTAGATAAAATTATATTTACAGTTAAATATTATCATTTGGAGTATGCTGATATTAAAAATTAGAATCAACAAAAAACTTTAATATTAAGAGCGAATAATCAATCTCTTTTCAAATTCTTAAAATTATTTTTAAGTTGACAAACTCTTAGGGTTCAAATTTTTATTCCATAAGAAGAGGATTGCCAGCGAAAGAAATCAAAACATAGAGCAAAATACACTATAGTATAGTATTACAAGTCAAATGGGTTAAAACGTAAACGTAAAAGATTGAGGATATAATTTCTAGACGATATGTATTTTATTTAATTTGTCATTAATTATTTTTTATATTTAAAAATTACCTTAAATTGTATTTTCAAGAGAAATATCAACATCAGCGACATAAATTTTTGTCATGTGAGCAACAGAAGCTACAAAAACAAAAACATACACTAAGAACATTGTGTATAGAGAGATAATAGGTTAGATCATAGATGCATATCATAACATTTAATTAACTCATAAAATAAATAGATATAAATATAGATACAATATAAGTTAAGTGAACTAAACTGTTGAGATGAAAATTTCGAAGAAATCCAATTATTTTAAATTCAACAATTGGGTCAATATATAACAACATTGTTTTTATTTAAATGAGTGTTGCATTCATTTTAACGTCCATTGCTATTTACATAATTTGTCCGTTTTGCATATAATTTATAATTTATTAATATGTGCAACGCACGTATCCTAAAATTAGTTAACTCAAAATGTGTGAGGATCAATCACGATCGTCTTAACAGAATTGGGGGTCTAAAGCCAAATTTCATAGAGAGGCCCTAAGCAAGAATATCAACGACAAATAGAAAAGGTATAAAATAAAGATAAAATAACAAAATCGACTCAAGAATTTGATAAGTTGATATGCAACAACATACCTAGTGAAAATCCACAAGTGGGGTCTGGGAAGGTAGAGTGTACGCAGAACTTACCTCTACCGTGAAATGTTGAAAGGTTATTTTCGAAAGACCCTCAGATCAAGAGAAAGCATGGCAAAAAAAAAAGGTCAGATAAGGACAATTAAGTCAATGCAGTATAAAAATGAAAGTAACAAAAGCGAATAAGTCATGACAAAGCAGTCTAAAAAGGAACAGTAACTATCATAGATAAATAAGATAATCGAATTACTGAGAAACAATAGATAGTAGCATAAATCAAAGGATAAGAAACTATAGATCAAGATAAGTTGCCGATTGAGAGACATTTCAATATTGAGAATAAGAATAGTAAAAAAAGAGAATGAAAAAAGAAAATATATAAATAATAATGTGGGCCCGTGTTAGTTGTTAGGATATAAATAAGGCAAAAAAATAGCTACCCTAACCATTTAATTAAAAAATTCATTAAAAATTATTTCATTCTCTAATTATTACAACGATCCTCACATTAAAGCTATATTGTACTTTCGCTCCAAAAATTCTTTTTAAATTTAAATGTCCCCACATATTTTTTAATAATACATATACAATATATCTATAAGAAAAAAATTGTTGGGGGCCGAAGCGATTGCTTTACTGATCTTATAGTCGAAGATTGTCTTTGAGGGTGTTTGGGTGGCTTGTCAAACCAGCTTTTAAGCATTGTTTGGCTTAATTTGGTGTTTGCTTAACATGTAAGTGCTTTTAAGTTAGGGTGCTTTTAAGCCAAAACAAGCTAAAAGTCATAAGTTGGTCACCCCCAACTTATTACTTTTTAGCTTAACAACTTTTTTCGTTTGACCAAAAAAATTACTTTACTATCCCTTAAATTATTTTATAAACCCCAAAATACCCTTCCCTCGGTAAAACCCTATAACTACGACTCTTTTCTTTTTCCAGTATCTATTGATGTTTTCTTTCTGCAGCAGAGAACGTAACGTTCCTCCTATGCTGCAATCTCTCCATCCCCCATCTCTCACTCAAGATCAGTTTTAAGTAAGGTCCTCTATTTTACTTTGGTTTTATTTCGTTTTAAGATCAAGTTCAATATGAATGATTTGCCATGTTTTATACGTCCTGTTTGCCAGACTGCCTTCCAAAAAGTCCATTTAAATTAGGTCCTGTTAAAATACGTATTGTTGTAAGTTACAACATAACTCATAAAACAATTCCAAAAAGAACTCTACATGTCTTTGCACACACCCTTAACCCATAAGGGATACACCCAAGTTAAGACAATTATCATAATCCAGCATGGTTATAAAGAATAAAAAAAAGAAAGGAGTCATCAAGATATGAAAAGATAATTGTAAACATGAACCTTCAGGGAAGCATCAACATACGAAAAGAACTTTGAGAGAACATCAATGACAAAACCAAAGGGGAAAGGACCATCTTAGGTATAGAAAGAGGAACACAAAAGTAACACAGAGAACATAATTAAACTGGTGTCCACAAAAGATGTATTCGTAAATTATGCTAACAAAAACCTAAACCTCTCCGTATGAAATCTGCAATCATTCTAAATTCTAATTCCATAATGAAACCAAAGAACTAGAGCAACCCAGTTTTCTTTCACCAAAACAATAAGTGAGTAAGTTCAATATGAATGGTTGAAGCAATTTTAACGTTACATGGATGAATAATTGCAATGTTCATGGTATATATTTGTTTCATTGTCCAATAATCCCATCTGAACCTTTTTGATCATGTATTGCGTTTAATAAATAAGTAATTGTGAGAAGTTTAAACTTTTACTAGGAAGTTCTCTATACTTTTGAGTGGTATTTCTTAATCTGCTAGTTTGTAAACTGCGTTCCAGAACTGTTGTAATCTTTCTAGAAGCATAGGCCTTCTCATATAAATCAGTGAGATGCTTCAACCAGATGCATATAGTGTTTTGACTTTGCGTGCCATTTTTCTGGGCAACCGGGTCAGATGTTTGCTCAGTAAAATATTTTGAGGATAGTTTTATAAACATGTTAATCAGGGTAATGATTCCTTATAGATGTTAGAGAGGCTTAGCAAGATATTGATCTAATGTTTTCTAGATATGCTAATGAGACTTTCAAGACCACGTGGGCTCCTTGTTGTATTCCTTGTGCCGTAAATTGGTGGCACTACAAGCTATCAACTGCAATATCTGGTTATTTCGTGTGTTGCTCGTGTAGTAATTTTGCAATAAGATAGTCTGAAGTGTAAAACTTGTTATGTCGTATTAAACTAAATATTTAGGAGTGCGACAAAATCTACAAAGCTGCCAGCTCGAATTTTGGAACAGATAATTACCTTATCTACCTTATTCTTCTTCAAATTTTAAAAAAAATACTAATTATTGTGTTATATTAACAACGATAAGTATCATTTATCTCTCCCTTTTTATTTTCTATTCCCTCTTTCTTCCTTTCTTGCTTTCCACCTCTTCTTATTACCCTTCCTGAGCCGAGGGTCTATTGGAAACAGCCTCTCTACCTGTTAAATAGGGGTAAGGTCTGCGTACAGACTACCCTCCCCAGACCCCACCTGGTGGGAACATAATGGGTTTGTTGTTGTTGTTGTTGTCATTGTTGTTGTTGTTGTATGATGAAATATTTATTTATTTACTTCTTAGATTAAAATATTATTGTATAGAGCTTACGAATAATTTTTATTTTCTTCAGATTGTTAACATTCAAACATGTCAAAAAAATTTATCGGACGAAATAATGCTAAGTGGGATTATAATCTCCATATTACATTTGTTGAGTTGTGTGAACAAGAGATAAGAAAAAGAAATAGACCTAATACTTATTTGTCTAAAGAAGGATGGAAAAATATGGTTAATGAGTTCAATTAAAAGACCGGAAAAACGTATGATATAAAATAAATAAAAAATTATTGGAATTATATAAAAGCCGAATGGGCTCTTTTTAAGCAGCTGATGAAGGGGGAGACTGGTTTAGGATGGGACGAAAATAAAAAGATAATGATTGCGGATGATGATTGTTGGGAGCAAAAAATTAAGGTACAAATCTCATCTTCTATATGTTTTTAAGAGTATTTCATTGTTAATATTTATTTTTGTCTTAAATTAATTAATAATTTATGTTGCAGGAGAATGCTAAATATAAAAAATTTAGGAATAAAGATCTTTCTCTTATATGGTATCGATATGATGCGTTGTTTGCTGATATCGTTGCCACCGGAGAGAGAGCACGAGCAACAAGCCAAGAACAGATGTCAGGGATTGGATTAGATTTAGATGATGAGATAAATAATTTTTATGGTTATGATCAGGGTGAACAATTTGGTAACCTTAATGATGAGAAGAGTGACGATAGCGATGATATCTTACAACATATACATTCTGTTAGGTTTCCTAAGCCATCACTAAAAAATGAAAGTCAATTGATGGCGTTGGCACTAGAAGCCGAGGGAAAAAAAGTAAGGCGAATTATGGTGTTGTATCACTAAAACATGATATACACTCCCTACTTTAGATGGTGTCCAATAAAATTAGCGCTACATCTCTTGCAACAGCAGATGCCACTATCGAGAAGTGTATTAACTTGTTGGTAACTCTTCCTAGCATTTCTGAAGAGAGCGAAATTTTCAACTTCTCTTTAAACTTGCTTGTTAAGAAAGAGACATGAAAGATATTTTCCAAGCTACATACTGATGAAGCTCGAAAATCTTGGTTGGAGTATAACTATCAATCATACTTGAAGAAGTAGCAATAATATGTTATGCATATTGCATTAGTATTTCTAAAACTAACTATTTGATGTTGTTTCATTTAGAACTTGAACTATATACTTTCATGGTTACTTTTCTTACTGTTTCATGTTTAGACTTTATGATTGTTGGTTTACACATTTTTTTATTGTTATATTTTATTAAATAAATGACTTCATTTTATTTCGCTATTACCCATGGTTACTTTTTTTATTATTTTATTTTCAGTTAAATGGAAATTTGGGACATTAATAATGTGATATCCAATCATCTAAGTGATTGGGGCATTAACAACTTTGTATCTTGTTATCCAAATGATCTTATAGATGCTGGAGAGAAAGAAGATGAAATGCAAGAAGAAATAGAGAAACTTCAAAATGAGTGTCACGACCCCATTTCCCCTTCGTTGGGTAATGTGATGGCACCTAGTCTTGAGGACTAGGTAAGCCTAACATTTACGGAATAATAACAATAATAAATAAAATCTAATATTTTCTTAAATAAATTCTTTATACAATAAATATATTCCCCAAACCCGGTGGTACAAGTCATAAGATCTACAGAGTTTGCTAAAACTTCTAAATACAATGTTTGGAAATGAGTAGAAATAGTTGAATACAAAGTAAGAGGGTGACTCTGAAGCCTGCGCACGCAGCGGCAACACCTTGAGTCTCCTCAGCAAGAGTCCGCACAACTACTAACGTTCAATACCTGGACCTGCAAAAACATGTGCAGAAGTACAGTATGAGCACACCACAACGGTGCCCAGTAAGTATCAAGACTAACCTCGGTGAAGTAGTGACGAAGACTAGTCAATACACCCATTGGTCTAATACACTGAACAAGCATAAGTATAGGAATGACAAAACATGACATCTATCTAATGACTGCACGATATGGCTAACAACATAACAATTACAATAAGGAAGAAAAAACAGCAAGTAATAGCGGAACATCATAATAAGATACAGAAGGATGGACCGGAACACAGCCCAAAATCCGAAGATCACAATACAGTAAGGGCAAGTAGTAACTCAGCAGTGCAATAGTTTCCACATCAGGCCTTAGCCAACAACTCTGATAAAATTAGTCAAATCCTTGAAGTGTAAACTTTCACCCGTAAATTTTTATATTGAAATCTTTAGAATATAATCTTTTCCAATAGGAAATTCTTTTGAAATATAGTTCCTTCGATTATAAACTTCTCAAATAATTATCCTTCAAACATTAGTTCTTTTAAGATAGTTACTTTTCAAATATAAACTTTCCAAATAAATACTCTTCGAACATAGTTCTTTCAAGGTGAACATTTTTCAAATATACTTTTCAAATAAATGTCCTTCAAACATAGTTTCTTCAAGATAAATACTTTTCAAATAAATATTCTTCAAACATAGCTTCTTCAAGATAAATGCCTTTCAAATACAACTTTTCAAGTAAATAACTTGCGAGTATAGGTCACACCGTGACACCTAAGCACATAAGTTTAGCAGCTCCGAACACAGATATATCAACAGGGAAATCTACCGAGATACTGTCTCGTAGTCCTGAATCAATTATGCAGTACAGGGGGATCTCCCGGAATACGTCCTTAGTACCAAAATAAATATGTAGTGCTGGGGGATTTCCCGGAATACGTCCATGTAGTGTTGGGGGATCTCCCGGAATACGTCTGTAGTCTCAAAGTAAATATGCAAGATAAGGGGATCTTCCGGAATACGTCTGTAGTCCCAAAGTAAATATGCAAGACAGGGGAATCTCCCGGAATACGTCTGTAGTCCCAATTTAAATATGCAGCGCAAACAATAGAGATAGAAACTATGACACGACGGAAAACTCGTACATCACCACAACAAGTACAAAAGCAAAAATGACAGAAATGCAAAGTACGGCGAGCAAATCAACTCAAGAACTCAAATCACAAGAACGGTAGAACTCATTCACAAGGAATAACCAAAGTAAAGAATGCTAGGCACAAGGAGAACAACTTAACAAGGGAAAACAAAACAAAATGTAGCAACGATTCTACAATATTCATTTCAACAATAAGAAGTCAACACGAGTCAAATAGTTCAAAAAAATGGCAAGTCAACTAAGATATAGGTTATCTAAACTCCTTTTGAGGTTAAGCAATTACGAGGAATATTCAACAATTCAAGTAAGGATAAGTAGCGAAAGACAATCATAACTCCGATTAAGACTACACAATTATAGAACGAGATAATAATTTCAATTAAAGATAAGCAATTATTAAAATATAGCATGACGATAGAAGAGGTAAAATCTTCAATTAAGTCAAATCAGGGTTAAATAGACAGTAAGGGTGAATCCTAAAGCAATTATCTCTAATCAAAGCATGTAGAGATGAAACTAGCAATTGGAACTCAAACATATCAAGAACAACTTCATATATGGTGAATATAAGAACCCTAAAAGGGGAAACTTCCCACAAATAAGTCCAAGCACGCACTCGTCACCTCGCATACACGGACTACAACCAACATAGAAAACTCAAATCTTAAGGGGTAGTTCCTCCACACAAGGTTAGTCAAGATACTTACCTAAAAAACGACGACCCGGTACTCTAAAATGAACTCCTCAGGTGAAAAAGCCTCCGAACGGCTCAAATCTAACCAAAATAACTTCAATGCACAAATAAAATTCATAAGAAACTATTCTGAATCATAAAGTCTAAATCTTCAACAAAAATTCCTAAAACCCGACTCTCGGGCCCGCATCTCGGAACCCGACAAATCTTATAAATCCGAACACCCATTCCAATATGAGTTCAACCATACAAAATTACCAAATTCTGATATCATTTTGTCCCTCAAATCATGATTTTTCATTTTAGAATTTTTCTTCAAAAAACAACATTTCCCCCAACCAAAAACACAAATTTAATGATAGAAATGAAGGTAAAATCATGGAATACATTAAATACTAGGTGAAGAACACTTACCCAATCGATTAGCTTGAAAACCCCCAAAAATTGCTCCCAAATCCGGAGTCCAAAACTCAAAATATGAAAAAATATAGACAACCTTGGTTTTAAAAGAATCTGCCAGGCGCTCCGCACTTGCGACCAGCTTAACCGCATTTGTGCAAGCGCAGGTGCGCATGACCAACCGCACTTGCGCTCCACTCCTCTTCTGCGCCCAAGGATCCGCTCCTGCGGTGCCGCACGTGCACTCAATTTCTCCGTATATGTGGAGACTGCCCAGACCAATTCCACCCGCACATGCGACCATCACATATGCGCCCAAGGTCCGCAGGTGCGATTACACCAGAACTCAGCCCCCTCCAAAACCATGAAAATCATCTGCAACTCGTCCGAAACACACTCGGGCTCTCGGTATCCCGTCCAAGTATACCAACAAGTTCCATACTCTAATACGGACTCGCTCGAGGTCTCAAGTCATGGCGAAACTACGAATTGCACCATGAAACGAGCTTATGAACTTTCAAATTTTCCAACTTCTAAAACTCGTGCTGAAACCTATCAATTCAACCCGAAATGACGCTAAATTTGCAGACAAGTCCCAAATGACATCACGGAGCTGCTCCAACTCTCGGAATCGCATTTTGACCCCGATATCCTAAAAGTCAACTGTGGGTCAAACTTCTCCATTTTCCAACTTTTCGCCGAATTGCCTCAAATTACTCTACGGACCTCCAAATCCAAATCCAGACGCGCGCCTAAGTCCAAAATCACCATACAGAGCTATTGACATTATCCGAAACTTATTCCGGAGCTGTTTACGCAAAAAGTTAAATTCCGGTTAAATTTCACCGCTTAAGCTTCCAAAACTAGAATTCTTCTTCCAATTCAACTCCGAATCATCCGGTAACTGAATCCAACCATGAACGCAGGTCGATATACATAATGTGAAGCTGCTCAAGGCCTTATGCCACCGAATGAAGCTTAAATTTTTAAAACGACTGATCGGGTCGTTACAATGAGCAAGACGAAAAGGAATGGGATGCATTATGTGTAATAACATGTAAGTGTATATTGATGTATTATGAGAAATACATATGCAAGGTACCCTGCCATACATCTAAGCGCACCAGATATATTTTTATTCAAGAGATACTGCATGGAAATGAGACGCGTTGCTATGAGAATTTTCGACTGAGAAAGTCAGTAATTGTTGATTTATGCCAAGATTTAACAGACAAATATGGTCTTCAACCCACACGTCGAATGTCTGTGTATGAGAAGTTAGGCACATGGTACCGAAAATTGATTGATACAAGAGATATTTCAACACTCAGGAGAAACAATTAATAGGCACTTTCATAGTGTTCTAAAGTCCATTTGTGAGCTGGCCAAAAATATTATTAGACCGCACTTAAATTATAATGATGGTGTAGGAGATCATACGCCATATAGTCGACGATAACTCTCGTTCTTTAAAGTAAGTAATCATTTTAAATAATTAGTTTTACATTATAGCTCAAAATTTTAATATTGCAAACTTATATTATATTTTTGTATTTAAATATTTACAGGATTGTATTGGAGCACTTGATGGTACACATGTGAAAGCACGATTACCACAAGGCCAATAGATACTTTATATAGGGCGTAAAGGTTATCCAACTCAATATATTCTTGCTGTTGTCGACTTTAATATGTGCTTTTATGTTTGCATGGGCTGGGTGGGAAGGAGCAGCTCATGACAATCATATATTTGGTAAGGCCCTTCGTAGATCACAACTTAACTTTCCACACCCATTGGGAAACAAATATTACCTAGTTGATGCAGGGTATCCACATATAAAGGGATATATGGTTCCATATAAAGGGGCTGATGTGAGATACCACATAACAGATTTTCGTCGAGGTGCGACACGACAATTACGAGCACCATGAGGAAGGAGAGAAAAATTTAATTATTTGCATTCTTCACGTAGAAACAATGTGGAGCGTACATTTGAGGTATGGAAAACGAGGTGATCTATTTTGCGAGATATTTATTATTACGACATTGATATCCAGAGAGATATCATCATTGCTACTATGACCATTCATAATTATATTAGAAAGAAATGTAAGGTGGATGATGCATTTCGAGCAGCCGAGGATGAGAGATTTATTCTATCGGTTGAGCATGATGTTGGCACATCTTTGGAGGCTAATAGCGTAAACGTAGAAAATGTGGAAAATCAAAGTAACAACATTTAGATGGCTACTCGTGACGTGATTGCTCATGATATTTGGCAGTATGCTGAACGCTTGCATTAGCTATTTTCAATTTTGTTTTGGACATTTTACTAGGAATAGATACGACTCTAGATATTTTGGTCATGGTTCTCTAGCTTCTTTTGAGAATAGTGGAGTAATTGAGCGATTTGATTCAATCCAAGTGTCTTGATAGGGCCGTGACAATATTGCCGTTGTGGATGACTTTCTTTGTTTGGCTTTTATGTAGCAAATTTCAAAGTTGTGTTGCTGAGACGACTCTAATTTATTGTATATTTCGAAAACAAACGTAACACTTCTTTTTAAAATACTTTATAAAATAATTTATATTTATTAAGAATAATCTTATCAAAACAATCTATAACCTAAAAGTGCTTCTTCAGCTGCTTATTTTAAGCTCCAGTTCTTTTATCCAAACACGTAATTGCTTAATTATAAATTCAGCTCCAACACTTAAAAGTACTTTTAAATACTTACTGCTTAAAAGCTACTTAAATTCAACTAACCAAAACGGGCTCTTTATTTGACAAGTGAATTTTAATTCAAAATTTTGTTTTCATAATTTCCACTCGTCAAACATAAACACATTCTCTCACTAACTTTGTGTCTCAATTGTATAAGAGCAAAATAAAAAATTTGTATCTCATTCGATATATATATATATATATATATATCCTAGCCCCTTGTACAAGAAAACGAGATTGAAAGAAAAGAGAAAAAAATACTAAAACAAAGAAAAAGAAGCATAAAGACTCAAAAGAGTAAAATAGACCGTCTTCAACACTCGATACTCTCTTCCTCTCTCTCTCTTAGGGTTCTGCAACGATCTAAATCAAGTACCCAAACTCGAATTCAAAAATGGTAATCCACTATTCTGCACTTAAAATTCCTCTATTTCTCCACTTGATTTCAGATCTTATTTCGTCACATTGAATGTAATTGTATTGCTCAATTTTCAGGAAGGTGATGGGAAATTGGAAGCGCAGATAGAGGCACTGTTGAATGTAGAGAAGCAAATGAGACAAGCTGGCGATGTTTCGGGCACGAGGAAAGCGGCTACCGATATTCTTCAGCTTTGCTTCGAAGCTCGCGCTTGGGCAATACTTAATGAGCAGATTGTTCTCTTGTCTAAGCGTCGTGGTCAATTGAAACAGGTAAATTATTACTCTCTTCGTTCTAATTTAAATCATGTTGATTGACTGGGCTCGGAATTTAAGGAAAAAAAAACTTTTGATGATTAGTATAATGAAAGCACCTGTTTATTCTCTCTCTTTGTAAACTTTGAAGCTAATCAATTATTGTACTAGATGGTTTGACGGCTTTTGTTTGTATCCTTGGTGGTTTTAGGTAATATTTTGTGCTGAAATTTTGTACGAGTTTAGTTTCATTCATTAGAGACAAAGCCACCAAGTGGAAGTGAACTAAAGCTCAATAACGCAGCAGTGAAACCGAGAAACATAAAGTATGAATAGAATACAAAATATGGAAAATACAATCTGGGAGACCATACTATGTAAATATAAAGATTTTCTGAAGAAGTGTAGTAAGACTCCACCGCTAATATCAATTTATCTAAATATTAATTAATATTTAATATATAAATATATATAATAAATAAGTTATGCATATAAATAATAATAAATAAGAGGAATAAATGAGTTCTTTTTGATTCTGCATCTTCACGTGACTCAATTAATCCTCTAGAATTTCGAAGCTATCTTTTCCATGGTGCCCAAAGATTTTTATAGCAGAGGGATTGGTTGTGGTATACAGTGATTATGGTCTCCGATGTAGACTTCTTTAGTAAAATTTGGGTTGCACCTTATAGGTGCTTAATAATGTTTGTTCACTTACCTTCAGAAATAATCAATAAAAGTCATATGCATTTGGTGGGAGGAAGAGAGGATCTTCCTTTTATATAATTCACTCATCATCTGCATGAGTTCATGTGTAATGTGGCTACATGTATATGTGTTTGGGTGCTTGGGGTGTGCTTGGCTACTACCATGGTACAATTGAATATATGCTCCTACTCCATTGCTTTAGGAAGTGCTTATGTAGGTAGGCTTTTTCTTTACATAACATATTGTGTGTAGAACTATCAACTTTTCATAGAAAATTGCGAAGGCATATTGTTTGTAGGATGATCTTATGGATTTGTTTTTCCTACTAAAACTGCATGGTGATTTTGTATAGTGTTTTCTTTTGACTTGTGCAGGCAGTACAGGCTATGGTCCAACAAGCGATGCAATATATTGACCAGACACCAGATCTTGATACTAAGATAGAACTCATCAAGACCCTGAACAATGTGTCTGCAGGAAAGGCAAGTCTTTTTCATTTTGAACACTTCAGTTACCTTTTTTCTTTCTGTCTCACTGAGGAAATTTGATATTGCATGTAGATATATGTTGAAATTGAGAGAGCACGATTGATTAAGAAACTTGCAAAGATTAAAGAGGACCAAAAACTCATAGATGACGCTGCCGATTTGATGCAAGAAGTGGCGGTCAGTATTTGTTGACCTTCTCGTTGGTGACTTCTAGCTCTTTTTGCTTCTAGTAATCAGTATTAAACTGAACAGAAGAGTCCCTTTTTTCCTTCTGAAAGAAGCTTTTTGGATTACTTGCAATGTTAACCGTCTCTGGGCGTATTGGCTGACAGGTTGAAACTTTTGGGGCAATGGCAAAAACAGAGAAGATAGCTTTTATTCTTGAACAAGTATGTCTTGCTAATCCTTTACTTTCTAGTGAAAACTGAAGCGTGGCTTTGGGCTAATTATCTAATGCTGAACTGTGCAGGTGCGTCTCTGTTTAGATCGTAAAGATTATGTTCGTGCACAAATACTATCTAGAAAGATCAATCCCAAAGTGTTTGAAGCTGATCCTTCCAAAGAAAAGAAGAAACCAAAAGAAGGTGAAAATGTGGTTGAAGAGCCTGCACCAGATATTCCATCACTGTTAGAGTTGAAGCGAATCTACTATGAATTAATGATTAGGTCAGTGGATTATGCTTCTTCACTGTTGTACCTCAAGTTATTTTATCTTACTTTTCAAGTTCATGTCCAATTTACAATTGAATGTGTTAAAATGTTCATTCTCGTGAAACATTCTGGTTGTGCACATTTTGCATCTTATTGGGTTTGTGTTTTAAATGAATTTGAACTACTTGTGCTTCTTTTAGTTGATCCTCCTTATGGTGGCAGGCATTTGGCAATGATACTGAGTAGAACTTACTGCTGTTATCAACTGTTCTGTGCTACTAAAAGGATTCTTATTTAGTCTGCTTGTACTTGAAAGTTTTGGATTTTCCACCAAAGAGATAATATTCATGCTTGTGATATCACACTTACCTGATACCAGATCTGTGTATCTGACCTGTAGTTTTCCTTTGTTGTCTTTTGAGATTGGTTTTTGTAATGAATGGAATTTCAATACCAGTAATGAAATGATCCGATTTAAAAATGTCTCATTACGGATCCCAGCTAGTTTGGGATGGAAGCATAGTTGGTTGAGATATTGATTGAACTCAACGTAAGATTGCATTGGGACCGGAATGCTTAGCTGTTAGAAGGTCAATGATAGTTTCATACTTAATGGAAATGATAATCTATAGAGGTCTTCAGCAGTTCTATCTACCTATATGGCCTAGTTAAGATCATGTAATGTCTTTACTACGATTCAGGCACTTGAGTTGCTTACTCGGGTTTGAAGTGGGAAAATCCTTTTAAACTCAAGTCATGCTTCTTATCGCAGACCATATCACTCCCTTAGCGAAGTTTCATGCTTGAGCGGGGACCACTTCCCCGTCAGAATCTGAAGGAGTTAAGAGTCTTGATCCATGCTAACCTGAAGGGGAACCTCTCAATCCAGAGAAAGATTGACTATATTGTGAGAAGATAGAAAGTGGCAGAGCGAACTATACTACATGAAAATAGTATAAGCTGTTGTATCTCCCATTGTGACCTAGTTAAGATAATGCTCTTTTAAAGCTCAGGTACCTGGATTTGAATTGGGAAATTCCATTAGAACTTGAGTCATGCGTCACATCATAGACTTAAGTCCATGCTCTTCAGAGAAGAGTTTTATGTTTGAGTTGCCCACTGTGACCGGCACTTGATTGCAGTTTGCACCTGATTTTCTTTGATTTTATAGGTTTTGTCGGTTCTAGAGCCTGAAAGAACTCACCTAGTTATGTACTATGAGATTACTGTAAACACTTCTAGGAAAATGGGAGATGGAGTTGTTGCATCTGGAACCTTGCTTTGCATTTGTTTTGTCTTAAACTTGTCAGTCATTCTTTTATCCTGTGCTGCAGGTATTACTTTCATAGCAATGATTACCTTGAGATATGTCGCTGTTACAAGGCCATATATGAGATCCCTTCTGTAAAGCAAGACCCAGAACAGTGGATACCAGTAAGTCTAGCTCATTTATATTTTTGGATGCTAGTTATAGTACACGGTGTAATGCATGTGCGGTGTTGCGTTCCTGAATAAGAGATCTTAACTAGAGAATTAATCTATGATATCAACGTTCGTGCAACTGTTAACGTCATTTAGAATAACTAATTCCAATCAGAACATTGGTGATCACAAGTAAAAGATGGTGTTGAATATTATGGTATTTACTCGATAGAGCTTCTTTTGTTTGGGGGGGGGGGGGGGGGGGGGGGGGGTGGATTAATTTTGTAAAGAAGAAAGTGAAAGTTTTTCCTTTTGGTATCAGCTCTTTAAGATAATAATGAGTTGAGAAAAGTCTTGTGCAGGTAGTCTTTTTCCTTTTAATCTAAGGAAGAAAGAATAGAAATACTTCTCATTTGTGAGGAAGAAAATCACATGGTAAAAAGTAATAGAAACTAAAAAGAATAGAACACTATTATATGCTTGTTCAAGTCCATCCCTTTGTGATTAAGTAGTTTTGGCTTGCTGGTATGTCAGGAGAAAAATGTGCTGTGTGATGGATATATCCTATAAGTTCAGAACTTAACGGGAACATGATGATCTTTGAAATCTTAAGCATTTCCAACTCAGAGTGGTGAGATAATGTATGTCAATAGGAGCTTGACTTATTGCATTTTTTGTTTTGAAATGTTGGAAGAAGGAATAATGGCAAGAGTAACTAGATATTTGTTTCATGTTTGATAAAAAAAAGAAGCAAAGAGCTTTTTGATTAAATGAGTTAATGCCACCTGACTTCTTCAAAAGCAGGGCCACACATATATAATGATAGTTGGTTGCCCCACAAGCAAGCTGAATTCCTCTTCTATAATATCTAGGTGTTGAGGAAAATTTGCTGGTACTTGGTGCTGTCACCTCATGATCCTATGCAGTCAAGTCTTCATAACGCAACTTTGGAGGACAAGAATCTTTCAGAGATCCCTCATTTCAGGTTTTTCTTTATAATTGAAACTTGCACTCTTATGTTTATGGAGCTGAGGATAAACAATTAGCTTTCATTTGTCTGTAAGAGGTTGTGGAGAAAGCTTTCTTCAATATTTGCCAACCATCTTCAGTACCCTCTCTGGAAAATATACCCTGCTCTTGTATCGACGGACCATTCGGTAATAAAGTACTTTGTAATAGAATTGAGAAGGAAACCCATGATTTAACTTTATGTTCTCTTTATGCAAGTTAGGTATGAGTTTCATAATAACGTGAATCCTTATTAAAGATTAGATGCAAACTTGCCTTATAGAAAGAGTTTAGATACAAATGCAATAGTTTACATGTTTGATATAACTTCTAATGTATATGTATGTAATAAGTTGAATGGTGAGGCTGCTTTGAGATGGACTTCAAGAACATGGTTCTTTTATGAGGCTGCTTCTTCATTGAAACATCATTTCTTCACAAACATCAAAGGTGATTATCATAATTCAAACATTTTTCTAAATTAACAATGTTTAGTTTCTGAACTTATGTTTTTAATTAAAAATTGTAAAGAAAATATCAAGTAATCCTTGGATTTTCTTAATCAAAAATGATTTTGGATTTATTAGCCATATATATAGTGTATATAGTGTGGCAATGAAATGAGTGGCGAGGCTGCTCTTGATGAACTTTTAGAACTCATTCTTTACAACGCATCAATAAAATATCATTGCAATTCAATGATCAAGGTGACCTTATAAAAAAAAAAAAGTTCAATGATCAAGGTGTATCTTAATTAACTTAGATTCTGAAACCAATGCTTCCAAGTAGAAATATTAAAGGAAAATATTAATGGGATGAAGTAACAATGTGATACTCTTGGCAGCGTGCTCCAGTCTTTTTCAATTTATAAACCTTGAAGTTGGCATATCAGTAAGAGAAATTGTTGGAAATTATTCTCATCTTTTATGGGGTAACTTCGATAGAGAAGTTGACAATTATTTTCCATCCTTCTGCTGTTGTAGGCAAACAGTTTGGGTCTAAGTTTTGTCTGCCTTTTCTTTTGTTTTAGGCTGCTTCTGAAACAATTAATTACCATGGAAGTCATTCAGTGGACATCATTATGGAATACTTTCAAGGATGAGTTTGAAAATGAAAAGAATATGCTTGGTGGATCTTTGGGTGACAAGGCAGCTGAAGATCTCAGACTGAGAGTTATAGAGCATGTACTACACTATGGTGCAATTCTCCATTTTCCTTCTTTTTATAGCTTCTATTGATTCATTTTTCCAATTACTATTTCCTTGCAGAACATTCTTGTTGTCTCAAAATACTACTCGAGGATAACTTTGAAGAGATTAGCAGATTTATTGTGCCTTTCTATTCAGGTTGGTACTTGCTCTTCCAAATTACATATCACATGTTTAGAGAACAGTTATCCTTTGAGTCTGTATTATTTTGGTGTAAAAGAAGTACTATAGAAAATATGGAGCAATACGTGGAAGTTTTAGAAGAGATAGAAGATATGTAGTTGCCATTTTTGTGTTAGATGCTGGAATTTTGTAACTTGTACCATCTTGGTACCTTCATTAATACACTCTTACCTTGTAAAAACTTATAGCACATCTTTAGCAACTAATTGCTTTCCCGCACAGAAGATTTTCCTTGTACAAATTTTAATATTGAAATATAGGATAAAATTCTCTAGATTCTCATTGCCAATTATTTATTTTTTAAAAAGAAGGATTCTCTACTTCAAAATTTGTAGGGATTTAACCTTTTTTCCAGGCTATAGCACCCAAAAACTTATTTCAAGTGGAGGCTGAGGCTTCAAGAGCCTGAATCGTGGGTTAAAATTTAAATTACCCCGGGCCACAAAACTAACATGTAACCGTGTCTTCTTTTCTGACATGTTGGTAACATTGTTTCTTGAAAAAGCGGTGTGTAGTAGCATACATCTCTAGCTTTTGTAACTCATGGCTAGCACGTTTGTGCTCCTTCAAGACGTAAAATGTAAAAAGGTAAAGAATATCTCTGAGTTAAGAATAATAAACAATATTGACATGAATCAGTATAGTAGCTACCACAAGCTCTCAAATTAGAGACCACCTTTTTTTTTTTTTTTTTTTGGTTAAAATACGATTTATATCATTACTGCAATAATAAATTTACAAAAGTTAATGAGTCACAGCGGGCTCATTTGCTTGGTCTGGTACTGCATTAGTTACATATGGGTTCCCAAAAGAAACTAGTTTGTTAATAGTAGTAGCAGAGATATTTCTGCACATGGTACGACCCAATCTATCTTCCTGTAGGATCTTCAAAATGTCAGTAGTCAGTTATTCCATTACACAGAGGTTGGTGGTCATGGCTTGTTGGGATCCCTTATTGGCCAAAAAGTGTGCAACTCCATTTGCTTCCTTGAAGCTATGCCGGATCGGCGGATTCTGCAACTTCCTCAGTAGTGACCTGCACTCATTGACAATGTTAGTATAAATAGAACAAGTGTCATTGTGCAATAATGAGATTACATCCGTTGCTTCCGTTTCAATTTCAAGTTTGAAAAAGTTTTTGTTGACTGCTAATTGAAGGCCAGTTTTGAGGGCCAGTAGCTCTATGAATGCCGGTGTGTAGGCTAAAGCTTTATTGAAGTAGCCTAAAATCCAGTCGCCCCTGTAATTCCTGAAGACTCCCCCGATGCCACCTGTTTTGTATTTACCTTTGAAGGCTCCATCAATGTTAAGTTTAAGGAGGTTTTGTGTTGGAGGTAGCCATTTGATGTGAATGGTGGTGTTCGGGGATATGTGGATAGAACTGTTAACACAATGTTTGAATTCCTTGTATCGAATTAGGACAGTGCTGAAGGAGAGGTTGGTGTATCTGTTGTTGAAGGAATTATTATTTCTATTAAGCCACAGGTGCCATATAGCGTAAGGAAAAAATAGCCCCCAGGAGAGACCTCACTGGTCTAAATTGACATTAAGGTTTTTTAAAATTGTGAGCCAGTGGATTGATGTTTGTTGAAGGGGAGGGAGATTAATATGAGCTTCATTCCAAAAGTTTGTAGCAATAGGGCATTGAAAAAAGATATGGAGGATAGTCTCTTCAGCTTGTTTGCAGATAGGGCACCTGTTATCAATATTAAGCCCGATGTGGTGTAAGTAACTAAGAGTGGGGAGATGATTGTAGGAGCATTGCCATAGGACCTTTGTATTTATGTCAATAGTAACCCAAAAGCACCATTGGCAGTTAATTCTGCTGGTGTAGTTAGTTAGTTTGAGTGGTTTAGGAAGTAAAAACTATGATCTGGCTGCCTAAGTTACTATTTCATGGCTTGATCAAATTATGTGTGCATGTCCGTTATCAAGTTCTGTATGATCTTCTTGATCAAATTGCGTGTGCATCTAAGTCCAGCTTCTTTCTTCAATGTTATTTAGAACATTGTTTACATGTTCCCTCTTCATTCTTCCGATCCATTCAGATTGTCTCTTTTACTTATAACATGGTTCTTCTGATTTTACTCATCTTTTGTTCTCTCATCTCAGGATGCTGAAAAGCACCTTTCAGAAATGGTAGTATCAAAAGCATTGGTAGCAAAGATTGATAGACCTGTGGGTATCGTCTGTTTTCAACCAGCAAAAGACAGCAATGACATTTTAAATTCCTGGGCTTTTAATTTGGAGAAGCTGCTTGACCTTGTTGAGAAGAGTTGTCACCAAATCCACAAGGAAAATATGGTGCACAAAGCTGCAACAATAAGGGCTTGAAATAGTGGAGGACTCTACATGTAGCTCATCAGTTGTGGTACTTGCGATGAGGGAGCAGTTATTTGACAAAATTGAAATCATTTTGCAGTCTGGCCTGCTCCACTTTGAGACGTGCAGCGGGGAAAAGAAACTCATGGTGTTGATCCTCTTCCCCTGCTTGCTTTTGTCGGCTCCTGTGCTTTGACTTTTTAACTGCATTTACTTTTTTATGGTTTTATATTTTCTTGTTTTCTCCAGATACTTTATTCATTTGTGATCAACAACGTTCTTCGTTGATGCCAAGAGATCACAGGTTCAATACTTATTTACTGTTATTCATCAAATAGGGTCAGAGCATCAGAAAAATGCAGCTTTTTATATGTTTGATGTCAATCATGTGCCTCCACGTGACTACAGATTTTAGTTTCTGGTGGCTAACGCATATATCATCTCCTGTGTTGTCAAGATTAGAATACTTGATGACGAGTGCATTCGATAACCGTTTTTATTTTATGTTGTCGCGATACAGTTATTCGTCTTTAGAGTTTATTTATTTCAAGAATTTTTTTTGTTAAGTTTGAAAAGTTCACCCTTTTAACTGTTTGAAATTATTCAAGGAAACCTCTCTAACGTATAATGCAAATTTGCGAACTCATGAGAACTGAACCGTCATTTTTTATTGTACTAATGTCTCTTCGTTTGAAACTCATGAGACCTGTTAGTTATCGCTATACCATGGCCGATCCTCGATTTTTGGCATTTCAAGTTCATAAAACAGGAATTCAGTACGGTTTTAAGATTTTTGTGTGCTATAGTTCGTGCTATCTGCATGAATTCGGGAGACCGGTTCTGAATCACTTACAATTTGGCGGGACCATAAAAAATGACTTATTGAATAATAGTCATCGCTTTGTCATGGCTGTACCTCGTTTTTTGGCATTTCAGGGCCATAAATAGGCATTGAGCATGATTCCCATATTGTCGTGTGCTAGTCCACGTCATCTACATGAATTCAGGCAATCAGCTCTGAGTCGTCTAAAATTTTACAGGACCAACAAAAGCGACCTAATAAACAATAATCATTATTTTGCCATGACAATTCCTCGTTTTTTGGCATTTTACGGCCGTAAAACAGGAATTTAATATGATTTTTAACTTTTCATGTGCTATAGTCCACGTCGTCTACATGAATTCGAGCGATCGGCTTTGAATCGCTATAACTTTGGTGGGATCAGAAAAAACGACCTAATGAACAATTGTCGCTTCGCCATGATTGTTTTTTGTTTTTTTAACATTTTAGGGCCATAAAATTGGAATTAAGCACGACTCCTATATTTTCTTGTGCTATAGTCCGTGCCATCTGCATGAACTTAGGCGACTGGTTCTGAATCGCCTAAAATTTTGCGGGATCATAAAAAGCGACCTAATGAACAATAGTCATCGCTTCGCCATGATCATTCCTCGTTTTTGGGCATTCTAGGGCCATAAACAGGGACTCATCACGATTCTCAGATTTTTGTGTACTATAGTCCATGCAATCTGCATGAATTCGGGCGACTAGTTCCGAATCGCTTAAAATTTTGCGAGATCATAAAAACTGACCTAATGAACAATAGTCATCGTTTCTCTATGACCATTCCACATTTTTTTGGCATTTTTGGGCCATAAAACAGGAATGCGACACGATTTTCAATTTTTCGTGTGCTCCATGTCATCTTGTATGGATTTAGGCGATCATTTCCGAATCACCTTAAATTTTGTGAGATTATAAAAATTGACCTAATGAGCAATAGTCATTGCTTCGCCAAGAACGTTCAATATTTTTTGGCATTTTAAGGCCATAAAACAGGATTTTAGCATGATTCCCAGATTTTCGTGTGCAATAGTCCACACAATCTGCATGAATTTGGCGACCGACTCCGACTACCCTAAAATTTTGCGGGACAATAAAAAATGACCTAGTGAACAATAGTCATCGCTTCGCCATAATCATTCCTATTTTTTTGGCATTTTAGGATCATAAAACAGGAATTCAGCACGATTTCAAGCTTTTCGTGTGCTATATAGTCCACTAGGGCGACCGTTCCCGAATCGCCTAAAATTTGTGGGATAAAAACAACCTAAGAATTTGCATCTATACCCGCTTTTTGGGTTACGTTTTAACTAATACCCGCTTTGTAAAAAAAATTGCAAGCGTATCCACTTTTCGCGTAACTTCGGGCATACGGGCCTGAAGTAGCAAAATTTTTTGCCTGAAGTGTAGGAAAACTTCAGATAGTTTTGTATGAAGTTTGGCCTGACTTGCAAAGGCAATCACGCAAACTTCAAGTTTTAGTTTATATTTGCTGAACTTTAGCATTCTTAGAGCTGAAGTTCTAAAACAACAATGACAAGTTGTCATTAAGATCCAGTTGCTAACTACTATTTATTGTATATTTTAGCCTTAGAATAATGGAATTATCAGGATATTTGAAATGCAATACTCCCTATAAAACAAGACCATTAGTAAAAGTAACATCTTCACCTAATGCACAGGGAATCAAGTCGTGCTTTCATGTTCCAGCAGAAATTAAAATTAGAATTTTCGAACTGGACGATCCAAAAGCTAATTCCTAGGTGTAAAGAGCTAAAATAGCAAACATAAGTTGTTCTCTCTATCTTCAGCATTCACAAAAGGAAGGAGGAGGAGGAGGAGAAAATAGTGTGCCCTGTGCAATTTTTACTGAACAATAGTCATCCCTTCACCATAACGATTCCTCATTTTTTGGCATTTAAAGGCCATAAAACATAAGTTCAGCACGATTCCCAGATTTCGTGTGTTATAACTCACGCTATCTGCATGATTTCGGGTGACCGGCTCCGAATCGCCTAAAATTTTGCAGGACCATAAAAAATGACCTAATGAAACATATTCATCGCTTTTCCATGATCGTTCCTCGTTTTTTTGAAATTTTAGGACCATAAAATAGGAATTCAGCACGATTCCCAGATTATTATGTGCTATAGTCCAAGCCATTTGCATGAATAATGGCGACCGACTCTAAATCTCCTAAAATTTCACGGGACCGTAAAAAATGACCTAATGAAGAACAGTCCTTGCTTCGTCATGACCATTCTTTGTTTTTTGGCATTTTAA
This sequence comes from Nicotiana paniculata, assembly GCA_005239505.1. Lineage (NCBI taxonomy): Eukaryota > Viridiplantae > Streptophyta > Magnoliopsida > Solanales > Solanaceae > Nicotiana > Nicotiana paniculata. The sequence goes on from ML310709.1 coordinate 75,473, forward strand.
GGCCATAAAATAGAAATTTGGCACGATTCCCTGATTATCATGTGCTATAGTCCATACCAACTGCATGAATTTGGGCTACCGGCTCTGAATTACATAAAATTTTGTGGGACCATAAAAACTACGTAATGAATAATACTCATCGCTTCGCCATGACCGTTCCTCATTTGGCATTTTAGGTCCATAAAATAGGAATTCAGCACGATTTTCATTTTTCCGTGTGCTATAGTCCACATCATCTGCATGAATTCGGACGATCGATTGTAAATCGCCTAATATTTTGTGGGACCATAAAAAATGACTCAATGAAAAATAGTCCTTGTTTTTGGCATTTTAGGGCCATAAGATAAGAATCCAACATGATTCCTAGATTTTCGTATTTTATAGTCCATGCCATCTGCATGAATTCGGCCGACTGGCTCCGAAGCACCTAAAATTTTGGTGGGACCATAAAATAGCCTAATGAATAATAGTCATTGCTTTGCCACGCCTGTTCCTCATTTTTTTTTCTTCGTATTTTAAGGTCATAAAACAGGAATTCGGCACGATTCCCGGATTATCATGTTATATCCATGCCATCTGCATGAATTCGGATGATTGGCTTCGAATCGCCTAAAATTTTACTGAATCATAAAAAATGACCTAATGAACAATAGTCATCGCTTCGCCGTAACCTTTCCTCATTTTTTTTGCATTTTAGGGCCACAAAAAAGGAATTCAACACGATTCGTAATTTTCGTGTGCTACAGTCCACGCCATTTACATGAATTCGGGCGACCGACTTTCAAATAGCCTAAAATTTTTCGGGACCATAAAAATGACCTAATGAATAGTCGTCGCTTTGCCATGACTATTCCTCATTTTTTGGCATTTTAGGGCCATAAAACATGAATTCAACACGATCCCCAGATTTTCGTGTGTTGTAGTCCATGCCATCTGCATGAATTCGGGCGACCAACTCCGAATCACCTAAAATATTTTGAGACCATAAAAACGACCTAATGAATAATAGTCAACGCTTCACCATGACCGTTCCTCATTTTTGGCATTTTAGGGACATAAAACAGGAATTCAGCATGATCTCAGATTTTCGTGCGCTGTAGTCCAAGCCATCGGCATGAATTCGGGTGACCCGCTACGAAAAGCCTAAAATTTTGCGGGTTATAAAAAACGACCTAATGAACAATATTTATCGCTTCATCATGACCATTCCTCATTTTTTGGCGTTTTAGGGCCATAAAATAGGAGTTTAACATGACTCCAAATATTCATGTGCCATAGTCCAAGACATCTGCATGAATTCAGACGACCAACTTCGAATAGCCTAAAATTTTGCAGGACCATAAAAAATGACCTAATAAACAATAATCATCAGTTCTCCATGACTTTTCATCTATATTCTTTTTGACATTTTAGGCCATAAATCAGAAATTCAACACGATTTTTAAATTTTCGTACACTATAGTCTACGCAATATGCATGAATTCGAGCGACCGACTCCGAATCGTATAAAATTTTGCGGGATCATAAATGAAAACCTAATGAAAATCGCTTCGCCATGACCCCTCATTTTTTGGCATTTTAACGCCATGAATAAGAATTCAGCACGATTCCAGATTTTCGTGTTCTATAGTTCACATCATGTGCATGAACTCGGATGACCGACTCCTAATCACCGAAAACTTTGCGGGACCATAAAAAGACCTAATGAATAATTTCCATTGCTTCGCATTGATCGTTCTTTGTTTTTTGGTATTTTAGGGCTACAAATCAAGAATTAGCATGATTCCCTCATTTTCGTGTGCTATATTCCACGCCATTTGCATGGATTCGAGCGACCGTCTCCGAATCGCCTAAATTTTGCGGGACCATCAAAACGACTTAATAAATAATAGTCATCGCTTCACCATAGCCGTTCCTCTTTTTTGCATTTTAGAGTCATAAAACAGGAATTCCCCACGGCTCTCAGATTTTCGTGTGCTATAGTCCACTACATCTGAATGAATTCAAGCGACCGACTCTGAATCGCCTAAAATTTTGCGGGACCATAAAAAATGACCTAATGAACAATTTTCATCGCTTCACCATGATCGTTCCTTGTTTATTGGCATTTCAGGCACTCTAAAACAGAAATTCAGCATGATTCCCAAATTTTCGTGTGCTATAGTCCACGCCATCTGCATGATTCGGGCAACCGGCCCTGAATCGCCTAAAATTTTGCGGGACCATACAAATGACCTAATGAACAATAGTCACTTCTTCGCCATGATCATTCCTCATTTTTTTGGTATTTTAGGGTCGTAAAACAGGAATTCAACACGATTCCCTTATTTACGTGTACTATAGTCCACGGATTTGAAACCATGAGGTTTAGTACCATACCAAATATTGTCACATAAACTAAGATGAAAGATAAATTGTTCTGATATTCGTTTCATCATCATCCATCATCGTCTTTTTTATCTTCTTCTTTGTTACAAGAAGAAATTTCCAGAAATAACTCACTTTTTAAGCTCTCACTCAAGATATATCCCAACAAAATTAGCAGAATAGGAAAAGTGAACCTTGCTCACCTAGACCGATCACTATGCAAATTGCAAGCCGATTCTGATTCACAATCCATTCAAAAATCACATTGAAGTGATAAATAAAAAAAACCCTAGCTACTAATTATCTAGAAGAAGAAGAATGGTGAACATAAGCTGAATCCGATGAAGTAGCCCGAAAATCACTTCCACTACTCTGACTAGTAGTCTGGGAACCCAGAAAAATCATTCTTGGAAGAAAAGGAAGTTGAGAAGAAGACGACGACGATGATGAAGAAGATGACGAGTACTGGAATTGGTTTAACAAACTTGAAGGTGGTTGTAACCTTTGAAAATCATCATTCAAGAAAATTTGAGATATGTTAGTATTATTATAATTAGGTTGAGTGTGAATTATAGGATAATTATTAGAGAAAGAAGAAATATTGTAAAGGGTATTTGGAGTATAATCATGAGAGATAGTACTATCAGAAACACGTGTATTTTCCACGGAATCCGTTGGAAACGTACACGTGGCGAATCCCAGATTACCGACAGCGTTCTGATGCGAGTATAACTTCAATGGTGATTGTTCGTGAGTTGAAGAAGTAGGCAAGAGTTTAACATTTTCTGGGAAGTTGAGTTTGGCTTTGCTGCCTCTGAATTTAAGAGCAGCTTCATCATAAGCTATAGCAGCATCTTCAGCAGTGTCAAAAGTGCCAAGCCAAACCCTAGCAGCTTTATATGGATCTCTGATTTCTGCTGCCCATTTTCCCCATGGCCTTTGTCTAACTCCTCTATATCTTCTTCTTGGTTGATGATTAATATTTCCTTCTCCGTTTGTGGGAGTAATGTATATGAATGTTGATTCTGTTGTTGGTGTGTTGCGGTCATGAGTAGTCCTAATATTTGAACTTTCTCCGCCTATTAACATAATGCATTCCATGAAAAAAAAAATTAGGAGAAGGAAGTTATTCATCATGAAATTAAAGACCAAACGTACAATCTCTCGGAATTCATCCAAACATAATAATGAATTAATTAAAACACAATAAAAATAATATATTGACACAAACGATACCTACTAGTTTGGATAATATTATATTGGCGTACTTACATTGGGTATGCTGTTTGTTATCTTTTTATTTACTTAGAAATATTTATGTCGGAAGAAAATATGAACAACTTCTAGATGAGGTTCCGAATAAAACAATTTAAAATGAAACGACATGATCGATATTAAGAATTTAGACATTAAACTCCAACTAATTTGGAATTGCGCGTCAAGGTTGTTATTGTGGTCGTAAAATAAGTTGAAATTTTTTATATACAACGATTACATACTCAATGAAATCTAGGGAGAATAGTGTGTACATACATTACACTTATTTGTGCAGGTCTGTTTCCAATGTACTCTTGGCTTAAGGAAAAGAACCAAATATATAAAGAGCAATGAGTTGCAGCAATTTACTTCTGATAGATTTGCATACCTGATGACCTAATATCAGACAAGAACAGTTGCTCACTTTGCTCTTCACGTTCCCTTTTCTCTCCAACACCAGAACCAATATTACTATTCCAATTTTTAGCCGCACGATCACCTCCATCTCCTTGATTCAGTACTTTATCTTCACCTCTCACGACACGTGTCAGTGCAGAAACCATCACAGACATCTCCTCTTCTCTATTAATCCCAGAAAACATCACATTAATATTCCCAGCTTCATCATCTCTTATAATTGGCGTATAATTTGCTTTGTTTCTTTGATTCGCCACCTTGAGTATACACATGTAACGACCTCACCAAAAAAAGTTAATCTACTGTATAGTATACTAACTAAAAAGTCTTTAACAATTAATATGAGAAGTTTGAATTAAACTTCAAGGTTCAAAAAAAAAGGAAAAAAAAAATATTAAAAACCTTTGCTTTTCAAGAAAGTTGACAAGATGAACAAACTAATACCAACCAGCTAACTCCCTCTTTTTTAGGCTTTCTTGAACCGACCGTTATATATAGAAAGAGAGAATTAGACTAACTCAAGTTGGGAGTTGAAAATCTTACAATAAAAAACAAAAAAAGTAAAGTCAAACTTTTTTTGTAAATTATTAAAGACAAGAATATAGAGTCGGCCAGTCAGCTCATGAGCTTCCTTAATTTGTATTCTTCTCTTCAAGTTGGCGGACCTATGCTTGGAGAAAAGGGGTCATTGACAAAATTTTAAAATATATTTGTGTTTATAAATTTAAAACGGTAATATAATTTATTTGGAACCTTTAAAATTAAATGTTTGATGGTAGTATTAATTGAGCAGTTTATTCATGTGTCTATATGCCACCTTCAAATTCTTAGTACACTTTTGCTTATTGTGTAAGGAGGAGAGATTGATATAGTTGATGAAAACATTCTTTATTATTGTTGACTTGTCATTATTTCTTTTGGACAAAATGTGAAGAGAATAAGGACAGTGGTATTGGTAAGTGTGAAGGGAGATCTGTAATATGTGTATAAGAATATTTGAGAGAGAAAAAATTAGAGCTGCTTTAGGAGTCGTTTGTCAGTCGGCGGTGAGTTTTCCTAGCTAGTAGCTAGAGGCCGACATAGACGCGGAATGGGATGTCCCCTATTCCTTTTTGGCTTCTCGTTTAGAAAATTAATAGTATGATCGGACATGTATAATAAAATCCTTATATAATAATACTTTATTATAAAAATTAAGTTTTTTCGAAATTAAATTTCATGTTCTGTTATAATATATATTTTCTATAATAACAATTCACTATAATATTCAAAAATATCTGGAACAAACAAGGTAGTTATAGAGAGGTTTGACTGTAATACCCGACAGGTCGTTTTGAGCATTTGCACTTCGCTCGGTACTTTGAGGGCACGAGTATTTCCGCACGATGTATTATGACTTGTGTGAATCGTCGGTTTTGATTTTCAAGTTATTCGGAATCGATTTGGAAGAATGAACTTCAAGATTGAAGCTTTAAGTTGGAAGAGTTGACCAAATTTGATATTTTAGCATTTGACCTCAGATTGGAGTTTGGATGATTACGTTAGGTCCGGAATGCTGATTTTGGGCTCCGACGTATGCCTGGATTTGCATATTCCTAGAATGATTCGGCACTAATTGGCGAAAATTGGAAATTTGAAGGCTTGGAAAGTTCATAAGCTTGATCGGAAGTTGCTTTGAGGATATCATATTTGGATTGTAGTTCCTGAAATTGGAATAGCTATGTTATGTCATATGGAACTTGCCTGCAAAATTTGACGTCATTTGGAGTTGATTTGATTTGGTTCGGACGCTTGGTTGCGATTCTAGAAGTTCTTGAAGTTTATTATGATCTTCATGCGATTTGGCGTTCGATTCATGCTTTTAGAGGCTATTTGATGTTTTGATCGCGTGAGCGAGTTCGTGTTGTGTTTTTGGACTAGCGTGGGTGGTTGTTTCGGAGCCTCGGGGGCTCGGGTGAGTTTCAGATTGCTTTCGGAATGATTTTTATGATTTTTGAGTGCTGGTACTAGTGTCATCGCATTTGCGATATTTTTGTCGCAAAAGTGACAAACGCAATTGCAAAGTAGTCATCGCATTTGCGAAAATGGGCTGTCGAGGAAGATTCGCACTTGAGAAGAAACCCCTCGCATTTGCGAAGTGTGGCTGTTCACTTTTGCGAGGATCCCTGCCGATTTTGCGAGATAATTGTCTATGCATTTGCGAAGTATTGGGTCGCAAATGCGACCTCAACAGGAAGTCTTCTAGTTTGCTTTTGCGATAAATTGTTCGCATTTGCGAACCCCCTGTCGCAAATGCGACAAGCCTGCATATAGCTGGGTAATTCCGAGACTTAGCTTCATTTTGTTAAATTTTGTACCTTAGCTTCGATGGGAGGCGATTTTGTGGAGTAATTTTCATACCAAACCATTGAGTAAGTACCTATAATCAACTTTCAATTTTATTTCATGATTATACATTGGATTTAACATCAAATTCATGAGAATCTAGGGAAAAATTTGGGTATTTTGTCTACTTTTTGAAAAATAAAAATTTGGGATTTGAGAGCCAAATAGGACTCGATTTCTGAACAAAACACGTATATGAACTTGTAAGGCTATGGATAGTCAAGACCTACCGGGCGGGCCCAGGGGTTGACTTTTGTGAAATTTTAGAAATTGTATAAAGATCACAGCTTTATTAATTAAAATTGCTTTCCCTTGCATTGTGTGATGTATTTAAGTCGTCTTTGGCTAGATTGATCCGAGCGAAGGTGAATTTGTAAAGGAAAAAGCTAAATTGAGTATTGAGTTAGCCAAATTGAGGTAAATGTCTTGCCTAACTTTGTTAAGAGAATTTTCCTACTATTTGACATTATTTGCTACATGCGCGGGTGATACATATATGAAGTGACGAGCATATATGCATGTGCCAGGGTTAATCATGATCGGGGGTAAATTATGCTTTAGATTGTGCTTTGTAGAATTATGTGACCTTCTTGCTTCATGTCTTACTTTATTTCTAGATACTAATGATATGGAATTAAATGGTAGAAACCAAGATTTAGTTTATTATAACTCGATTAAAATTCGATGGAATGTGGTGAAGCATTGATGTGTCTAATTCAGTCATCATTATGCTTAATCATTAATACATTGCTACGGCTGATACTCTTGAGATATTAGATTATATACTCGTGTTGTAGATCATTCTTGAGATTTTTTGAAATACTTGAATAATAAGGTTCTTGAGGGTTTATTGAACTATTGTTGACTTGAAAGTTGTGAATGGTGTACATTTGGATCATTTAAAACACTCTCCTTGACGTTATTTATGCTTCCTACCTTGTTTGACATTTGATATACCTATGCTTGGTAAGGAAGAGTGTAAAGCACGAAGGGTGATGCCGTTCCATTATATATACGTTATCATGTGAATGAGAGTGTAAATCACTAAGGGTGATGTCGTGCCATGTTATGTGAGTGTAAAAGCATAAAGGGTAATGCCGTGCCATGTTATGTGAGTGTAAAGCACGAAGGGTGATGTCGTGCCATTTCATTTGAGAGTAAAAGCATGAAGGATGATGTCGTGCCATTGCATTTATATTATCATGATTTTATGTTATTCCGATTTCATGGCACAGAGGGTGTTGCCGTGCAGGTGAAGACGAGGGACATGCATTATGTTGTGATATCTTTTCCTCGTGTATATGCTCATGCCTTTACCTCGAGCTGTTATTGTCGTACTTATGGTTCTTATGTGACTTGTTGTTACTGTTCTGTCTTTGTTTTCTATCTCAATTGTTGTTGTGCCCATGCCTTCTACTTGCTTAACTTGCAAATACCATGCCTATTTTCTGCTGTTATAATTACATCCATGTCGTATCTATTTTGTTGCACTCTAGTACATGCCTTCTACCATGTTAGTCATATATGCCTCTACTTCTTAACTTATATATCATGTGTTCCCCTCTTATTTGTTATATCTATATCTAGGCCTCCACCATGCTAGTTAGTAGAAGTGTATATTACTTTCCTAATTGTTGTCATTACTCCTATGCTTTCCGCCTAGTATTATTACTGTTGCCCATATGTATATCCTCGTTCATTATTACTACTTGTGTATTTCCTATTTTGTCATTACTATTATCGGTATTTCTGCCATCCGGTTGGTACTGTTATATGCATATTTGGTGAGGATAAGATAAATGCACGAAGGGTGTTACCGTGCAATTGACTTGATATCTGAGTCATTCCCTGCACTATGAAAGGTATGTAGTGACTATCGTGGTTTATTGATTTTTGCTCTAAGGAAAATATTGGTCGAGATATTGGGAAAATGTTAAATTGTGATCTCTTCTAGTACTCAGTTATTGCTTTGCTATTCGTTTCGTGTACTCTTTTCTATTACATCGCTATATAGTTCTATTGCTAGCTTACGGTACCAGTTTTATCAGTGAGTATCTTTTAACTAAAAAGCCTCGTCACTACTTCGACGATGTTAGACAAGATACATACTAGGTACATGGGGTCGGTTGTACTCATACTACACCTCTGCATCTTGCGTGCAAATTTTGGAGCGGGGCTACTGGTGATGTTGGGAGCTGACTCTGAAGATGTTCGTGTATTCCGAAATATAGCTGCCACTTGTCCTTGGTAGCTTTAGATTTTGCTAATCTGTCTATGTAACTTTCAATCAGATCGTGTATTTATTTATACCAGCTTTGTTAATTTCATATTTGTAGAAGCTCGTGATTCGTACTACCAGTCATTGGCTTAATATATAAATATTCAGATAATTTTTCTCTGTTTTCATATAAATCTCATTTGGATTGTATTGACTATTAGTTGGCTTACCTAACGGGTCGGGTTAGGTGCCATCACGACTAGTGGATTTTTGGGTTGTGACAAGTTGGTATCAGAACGCTAGGTTCGTAGGTTCTATGAGTCATGAGCAAGTGTGTAGTGGAGTATTGCGGATCGGTATGATGACGTCCATACCTATCTTTGGGAGGCTACGAGGCATTTAGGAAATTTCCCTTTCTTCTTTCTTCATCGTGCAGCTATGTTTCAACTTAGAACCTACGATTTTGATTCTTCCCATTCGTTCATATGTGATGTGGCGCACTTAGTATTCGTTATGCAACAGCGATCTGTGATACTGCAGATGGTTACGGAGGTCTATAGATGCTTGTTTGTCATCGCGATGTGTTGTTTAGCCTTAGGAGCAGATGCAGTGTTAAATCTTCCAGTCGTTCATTTGTGGTACGTGGTGGGTTCTTATACCTAGTTGGTAAGCACATATTTGGGAGGATTGGCTAGTGGCCTAGTTGTTGTGAGTAATGTGGGTTCACAGTAAGGTGTCGATTTGAGTACAGTCGGTGGGCCATCTCCAACGGGATGATTTTGGATCATGTGTTTCGTACGAGGTTCCCATTTAGTGGAGTGCACATATTATCATTTTAGAGCATTGGGGAGAAATTGTTTGACTATTGCAAGGATTGATAACGCTTGGAAGAGTCTTCCAAGTGTTCTATGACCAGTATTGCATGACTTTTGACGTATTCAGCTAAATCGTCGTGCGAGATCGGGGCATGCTATGAATATGTGGCACTTTAGATTGCCGATGATGTGCTCTATGGATTCGGGCTAAGTGGGGGAGTCTGTTATCGACGATCGGACTCCATGATCATATGTGGTATTAGTTTTCGGGTTGAGGGATTGCTTGGTTGTTTCTTCAAATAGTCATGTGCTGGTAAAGCGCGGGTTGCTCGATGCGTGTTAGCTTTGTATTGAAGATCAGAGTAAGGTGAGTGGTTATTGAGAAGGTTCTAAGGAATTCCAGGTCTTATGTAGCATTTAAGGACTTCTGAATTTGTGTACCGGTAGGGTTGAGATCGGTAGCGAATGGTGATCTGATCTGCAGTAGTTCTATGTCAAGAATGAATCTACATGGAAATATTGGAGAGATGCAAGAAATAGCTTCGTACCCGTAGAAGGTTCCTTTAGAGTGAGCATATCAGATTGAGTTATTTTCGGGTTAGCAATTTGTGTGACTCGGTTGGGTTAGGGGCAATCAGTCCTGATGACTCGATCATGTGTTATGGAGTTCCAAAGAATTCATCATGGTTATGACAATGGACGGAGGGGGTGTTTGCTACAGGTATAGAAGTTATAATGCATATGTGATGATGTTCTCCTAGATTGAGTTAAATGAGAGGTTCGCGGTTGATGAGATGTTCAATTTGCTCATGGTTCGGAGTTGATTATGAAATTTCCGTAGTGTCGTGAGTTAGCATGTTAGATTCAATGCACCGTATGGGGTTGAAAAGATGCATGTACAAGGTTGCAGTTTAGGTTTGGAGGGAAGGATATGAGTTCTTGATGGCACGGGCGATTTCAGGTGTTTAAGATTATGTTGGCACTATTATTTTCTCCGGAGGAGAGTTTGCTTGTTGGCAGATACATTGTGTTTTGAATTGTGGGTACTTTTCTGTAAGATGATGGAGTATGAATGACGTATTAACTATTTGAGTAGCAGTGCTGAGATCGAATATGTAAATTTTGGTATACATGAGGTTCAGAGACCAGATGTTCTCGTTGGCAGACTGTTCCTTGATTACGAATTGTGAAGAAATATTGAGGGTTGGGTGATTGATGGTATGTGCTATGGAAAGGTTTCTATGGGCTTTTGGGAGGTTATTTACCTGTTCGAGAATGATCGGAATTTGGTTTGGGGATTATTTGTGAGCCTAGTGAGAATTGTGTTATGTATCAGATCAGATTTGCTTGCTCCTATGCAGCAGTTACCACAAGTATATCATCAGGCGGAGTGGATGTTATTCGCGCCTTGGTCTATGTTATATGTGTCTCCCTTATGTTATAACTGATTGTGAGGGTTACATGCACACATGTAGTCATTTTGTTTAGGCCTTATGGCGTTATAAGCGAGATGACCCTCGTGATGTTGACTTGCTTATTGCACCATAGTTGTACTTGTCTTTCTCAATAGCGCTTGTGCCTAATCATCTTCCCACAGTTATATTTTGTGCACCTTATGGTGCTGGTTGTTGATGGACATGTGATCAATGAGACTAAGTATTATGGCTCGGTGAGTACCCGATGTGGATTGATAGGATGGGATCGGGTTGCACACCGCAACTGTACTGTGATGAAATGTAAATCCTTATGCTTATTTCGTGTATTTTTCATTACACCTTATTGAAAATAGTTCCTAGGGAATGTTAAAATTACCTTCCCTGCTTAACTTGCTTAGTAGCCTTTTTATTTAACTTTCTTATTATTATCTGCCATATCTGAATTATTACGTGTTAGTGTACGGAACCGTGTTGTGTGGGTCTCCATATGATTATTATTGAGACTTGTTGGTGGGGCTGCTTGTATTGGCTGAGATGAGGTTTCTAGACCTGAGATTTTTCACTATTGTATTAGGGTAATGAATGTTTGAAGAATGATACTATGTTTATGCGGAGCATTTGGGAAATGGCCATGTTCAGACGAGTGAGCTTCTTGGTTTATTGATCATATGAGTGGTTAAGAGATTATGTGTGTTTCTTTCATCATTGGCAGTGTATGAAGGTTTTGAACGAGGTTCTAATCGATATGAGGTTTACTACCGGTACCAAATTCATTTTTGGGCATACATGATGGTCAACAGTTACTGCTGTGAGCATCCGTGTGATGGGGTATATCATGTGATTACATCTTGGGATACAGTTATGGCATGGCACCACTAGTTCAGACTTATACAGTGTGTAGATGTGAGATTCGGGTCTTGTAATGAATTATGGATGTTGGAGATTGGGTTCTAAGGTTTAAGGACCAAGGTTGAAGTAAGGATCTCTAGTTATGTTGTGTTGGCAGGCATATATAGAGCAGAGTGACGTGGGATCACCCCCGGGTATGTGCATGGTAAGGTTACACCGTGATTTGATAGCTTTGGAACGACTCCTGGCACGTTCGAGGATGGACATATGTCTAAGTGGGGGAGGATATAACGACCCGATTGGTCGTTTTGAGCGTTTTCACTTCGCTCGATAGTTTGAGGGCACGAGTATATCCGCATGATGTATTGTGAATTGTGTGAATCGTCGGTTTTGGTTTTCATGTTATTTGAATCAATTTGGAAGAATGAACTTCAAGATTGAAGCGTTAATTTGGAAGAGTTGAACAAGTTTGACATTTTAGAATTTGACCTTGGATTGGAGTTTGATGGTTCTGTTAGTTTCAGATGGTGATTCTGGACTCGGGCGTATGCCCTTTTGCATTTGGATATTTTTAGAAGGATTCATCACTAATGGCGTAAAGTTGGAAATTTGAAGGTTTGGAAAGTTCATAAGTTTGACCGGAAATTGACTTTGAGGATATCGGATTCGGATTGTAGTTCCGAGAATTGGAATAGATTCGTGATGTCATATGGAACTTTCCTGCAAAATTTGACGTCATTTGGAGTTGATTTGATATGGTTCGAACGCTTGGTTGCAATTCTAGAAGTTCTTGATGTTTATTATGATCTTCATGCGTTTTGGCTCAGATTCGTGCTTTTAGAGGCTATTTTGATGTTTTGATCGCGCGAGCGAGTTCGTGTTGTGTTTTTGGACTAGTGTGGGTGGTTGGTTTGGAGCCACGGGGGCTCAGGTGAGCTTCAGATTGGTTTCAGAATGATTTTTATGATTTTTGAGTGTTGGTACTGGTGTCATCGCATTTGCGAGTTTCAGAATGATTTTTACGATTTTTGAGTATTGGTACTGGTGTCATCGGATTTGCAATTGTTTTGTCGCAAATGCGACAGTCGCAATTGCGAAGTAGCAATCACATTTGCGTAATTGGGCCGCTGGGGAAGATTCACATTTGCGAAGTGTGGTTGTTCGCCTTTGCGAGGATCCCTGCTGCTTTTGCGAGATAATTATCTTTGCATTTGCGAAGTATTGGGTCACAAATACGACCTTAGCAGGAAGTCTTCTGGTTCGCCTTTGCGACAAATTGTTCGCATTTGCGGGGTTCAAATCCGTGGGGTTCAAATTTGGAAACCCCATGTCGCAAATGCGACATCGGCAGCCTGTATATAGCTGGGTAATTCCGAGACTTAGCTTCATTTTGTTATATTTTGAAATCTAGCTTCGATGAGAGGCAATTGTATGGAGAAATTTTCATGCCAAACCATTGGGTAAGTACCTCTAATCAATTTACAATTATATTTCATAATTATACATTAGATTTAACACCAAATTCATGATAATCTAGGGAAATATTTGGGGATTTTGTCTAAGTTTTAAAAAATGAGAATTTTGGATTTGAGAGTCGAATAGGACATAATTTGGAAACAAAACATATATATGAATTTGTAGGGCTATGGGTAGTCAAGACCTATCCTTGGACACGGGTTTTGACCGGGCGGTCCCAAGGGTTGACCTTTGTTGACTTTTTAAAAATTGTATAAAGATCATAGCTTTATTCATTGAAATTATTTTCCCTTGAATTGTGTGATATATTTTAAGTCGTATTTGGCTAGATTGATCCGAGCGGAGGTGAATTTGTAAAGAAAAAAAGCTAAACTGAGTATTGAGTTAGCCGAATTGAGGTAAGAGTCTTGCCTAACTTTGTTGAGGAAAGTTTTTCTACTATTTGACATTATTTGCTACATGCGCGGGGGACATATATGAGGTGACGAGCATAATTGCATGTGCCAGGGTTAATCATGCTTGGGAGTAAATTATGCTATAAATTGTGCCTTGTAAAATTACGTAACCTTCTTGCTTCATGTCTTACTTGACTTTTAGATACTAAGGATATGGAATTAAATGGTATAAACCAAGATTTAGTTTATTATAACTCGATTAAAATTTGATGGAATGTTGTGAAACATTCATGTGTCTAATTCGGTCATCATTATGCTTAATCATTAATACATTGCTACTGGTGATACTATTGAGATATTAGATTATATACTCGTGTTGTATATCATTCTTGAGATTTGTTGAAATACTTGAATAATAAGGTTCTTGAGGGTTTATTGAACTATTGTTAGCTTGAAAGTTGTGAATACGGTACATTTGAAATATTCGTTTAAAACACTCTCCTTGACGTTATTTATGCTTCCTACCTAATTTGACATTTGATATACATATGCTTGGTAAGGAAGTGTAAAGCACGAAGGGTGATGCCGTGCCATATTATTTGAGAGTAAAAGAACGAATGTTATGTGAGTATAAAATCACAAAAAGTGATGTCGTGCCATGTAATGTACGTAAAAGCACGAAGGGTGCTATCGTGTCATATTATGTGAGTGTAAAAGAACGAAGGGTGATGTTGTGCCATGTTATGTGGGTGTAAAGCACGAAGGGTGATGCCGTGCCATTTCATTTGAGAGTAAAAGCACAAAGGGTGATGTCATGCCATTGTATTTATATTATCATGATTTTATGTTATCACGAGTTCATGACATGAAAGGTGTTTCCGTGCAGGTGTAAACGAGGGACATGCATTATGTTGTGATATATTTTCCTCGTGTATACGGTCATGTCTTTACCTTGAGTTGTTATTGCTATACTTATGGTTCTTGTGGCTAGTCGTTACTGTTCTGTCTTTGTTCTATATCTGTTGTTATAATTACATCCATGCCGTATCTATTTTGTTGCACTTTAATACAGGCCTTATACCATGTTCGTCATTCATGTCTCTACTTGTTTACTTATAATTATCATGTGTTCCCTTCTTATTTGTTATATCTATATCTAGGCCTCCATCATGCTAGTTAGTTGAAGTTTATATTCCTTTTTCCTAATTGCTGTCATTACTCCTATGCTTTCCGCCTAGTATTATTACTGTTTCTCATATGCATATCCTCGTTCATTATTTCTACTTGCGTATTTCCTACTTTGTCATTACTGTTATTGGCATTCTGTTATCCGGTTGGTACTATTATACACATATTTGGTGAGGATGAGATAAATGCACGAAGGGAGTTGTTGTGAAATTGACTTGATATCTGAGTACATTCCCCCCGCCATGAAAGTTATGGAGTGACTATCGTGGTTTATTAGTTTTCGCTTTAAGGAAAATATTGGTCGAGATATTGGGAAAATGTTAAATTGTGATCTCTTCTATTACTTAGTTATTGCTTTACATATTCGTTTCGTGTACTATTTTCTGTTACATCATAGTATAGTTATATTGCTAGTTTATGGTACAGATTTCATCAGTGAGTATCTTTTAACTAAAAAGCCTCGTCACTACTTCGACGAGGTTAGATAAGATACTTATTGGGTACATGGGGTCGGTTGTATTCATACTACACTTCTGCTCCTTGCATGCAAATTTTGGAGCGGGGCTGTTGGTGATATCTGAAGCTGACTCTGAAGATGTTCGTGCATTCCGGAATATAGATTCCACTTATCCTTGGTAGCTTTAGATTTTGCTAATCTGTCTATGTAACTTTCAATCATATCGTGTATTTATTTGTACCAACTTTGTAATTTTCATATTCGCAGAAGCTCGTGATTCGTACTACCAGTCCTTGGATTAATAAATAAATGTTCAGATAATTTTTCTCTGTTTTCATATAAATCTCATTTGGATTGTATTTACTATTAGTTGGCTTACCTAACAGTTCGGGTTAGGTGCCTTCACGACTAGTGGATTTTTGGGTCGTGATAATGTACTACTCCCTCTATATGTTAGATATTGTTAGGGGTATCAAATGGGCGGGTTGGACCGATTTTAGGCAAGTCAAATGGGTTGAGTCCACAATTGTTCGGGTCAAATGATCCTTCCAAAAGTTACTTGACTCAAGATGGGCTAAATTTTGGGTCATAACCCAATTCATCCAACTTTTATCAAGTTTTGCTTAAAATGTATTATTTTCTTGTGAATTATACAATTACTAATTAAGACTTTCTTTCTTTTGTTATGGTCATATGTAACATATCAAACAAAAAAAATTATTTCTAAGATAGTTTGGCAAAGTTACTCATAGAGCAATTTGGGCTAAAAATCAGCACAACTTTAAATGGGTTGAGATATTTTGGGTCAAAATGCGCTAAGTTCAATAAATGGGCGGTCAATAACTAGCCCAGCCTTGGACGAGTTGGGCGGGTCATTTGGACTTGTGCCAAATTTGACAACCTTAGATATTGTTAATGAATTTATGCACGCTCTTATCATCTAAATGATTATTATATGTAACATTTTATAAAAAAATAAAAAAATATCAATTCAAAATAAAAACGCAAATTACCCATTATAACAAGGTTAAAAAAAATTACATTTTTAGTACGTATATACTTTAATTTTACGAGAAGATATTAACTAAGGTCTATCGAAAACAATCTCTCTACCTTTTAGATAAGGGTAAGATATGCGTACATACTACCCTTCTCAGACCCTACTTGTGGGATTTTATTGGATTTGTTGTTGTTGTTTGGTATTAACTAAGGGCCGAGATTTAAATGTCAATATTACTTATATATAATAGAGTTAATTATACTAAACACCCCAATAATATGACTAAATTTTGATGCACCTTGCATTTTAAAATCAAACACTGACACCCCCAATATAATATTATAAAAATCCTACATGTACAACCCTTATGAGGTTTATCTGTAAATAAGTATATTAAAATATAAGTATTTATGAAACATAATTAAAAATTACAAAAGAAATAATTTATGTATTTATTTTAATTTTGTGAATGTAAAAAAGAGGATGAATATTAACATAGTAGTTTAAAAATTAGTTTAGCATACTGTCACGACCCGGAATTCTCGCCGTCAGGTTCGTGATGACGCCTAACATTTCACTTGCTAGGCAACCCGATTCCATTGTATCTCAGAACTAGTTTACCTATTGTGGCACACAATCCGATCCCACCGTATCGATATAAATTCTACCACAATAATCCATCCTTGTTTCACTTGTTGCGGCGTGCAACCCGATCCTACCATATCAGTACCAAATACTCAACGTGCACAGTCAATCAATAATTCAAATCACAAGAACCTTTACGATCAATAAATACCAAGATGAACCAAAAAGGAAACATTGTACAACATGAAAATTTACATAGGTAATAATACTATATAGCAAGTCAAGTTCAGTAAATGACAATTAGAAGGTGCAAGTAAGTCAGTTAATGCAAGTAGCAGCGAATCATGAAAATGTGAAAGGATCTAACATTATTAACAGAAGAAAACACTGATTAACAAGTACTAAATAAGCATGAAAGGCATTTAGAGCAGATAACATTTAAGACAGGGAAGAAGATGATTAAGGAAAAGCGGAAAATCAGGAAAAACAAGTAATTTAGCGTCGTATAAGCACTTGTCACCTTGCATATACGTCGCAACACATGAAATTCACATAGCACATAGTTCAACGGTTCCTAATTTCCTCAAGTCAAGGTTTAACTCAAAACTTACCTCGCTCCAAAGACCAACTCAAATCTCAACCACTACTTTGCCTTTTGAACAAGCATCCGAACCAACCAAATCTAGCAAATTTTTAACCAAATAATTCAATTTAGGTCATTATTGAAAAAGTCAACAAAAGTCAACTCCCGGGTTTTCTTGTTTCAAACCCGAAATTTGGACCAAAACTCGATCACCCATTCACCCCCGAGCACGGTTATGTAATTTGTTTCGAAATACGACCTTAGTTTGAGGTCCAAATTTCAATTTTACGAAAACCCCTAATTCTACCCAAACCCCCCAATTTCCACCATGAAAATACTAGATTTTAGGTTGAAATATTATGAAATGTAATGAAATATTGAAGGAAAATAGGTTAGAATCACTTACCAATAAATTGGGGAGGAAGGGTTCTTGGAAAAATTGCCTCTAGGGTTTTCTTGTTTTGAAAATATGAAGAATGAGAGAAAATCCCGTCTAACTCATACTTGACCAGTCGCAAATGTCGCAATTGCAACCCGGAGTTCGCAAGCAAATGCTAGAATTGCTTCGCAAATGTGAAGGTTCCCACATCTATGCTATCATCGCATTTGCGATGATTTGTTCGCAAATGCGAACTGTTTGATTGCAAATGCGACCCAATTGATCGCAAATGCGAAGTAACCCCCGTCCCCAAGTCCCCATCACAAAAGCGAAGGACTGTTCACAATTGCGAAACCGAGTCTCTTCGCAAATGCGAAGAATTTGATCGCAAATGCGAAGAATTTGATCGCAAATGAGAACCTGGACGGTTTGCTGCCATATCGCAATTGTGAGGCCAGACCTCGTAATTCCGAGGTCTGAGACATGCTCCAGAAACTGAAGAACACCAACTGAGTTTTCTAAGTCCAAAACACTCTATAGCCTATCCAAAACTCACCCCTAACCCTCGGGGCTCCAAACAAAATATGCACACAAGTTTAAAATCATCATATGAACTTGCTCGCGTAATCAAATCGCAAAAATAACACCTAGAACTATGAAGAGGACACCAAAATCAAATGAAATTTTCAAGAAACTTTAGAACGTCTATGCAACAATCAGACGTCCGAATCATGTCAAACCAACTCTGTTTCCCACCAAATTTGACAGACAAGTCATAAATGTAGTAATGAACCTATAGCGAGTTCTGAAACCAAAATAAGGACCCGGTATCAATAAAGTCAAACATTGGTCAAACCTTCTAAGTCATTAAGTCTTTAAACTTAATTGTTTTGAAAAAATACGAAAACTTGAGCTAGGGACCTCAGAATTCGATTCTGGGCATACGCCCAAGTCTCAAATCACGATACGGACCTATCGAGACCGTCAAAACTCGCATTCGGGTCCGTTTTCTCAAAGCATTTACCAAAGTCAACTCAAATAGATTTTAAAGGCAAAATTTCTTACTTTATCAATTTTTAACATAAAAGCGTTCCGGAAAAACATCCGGATTGTGCATGCAAATAGAGGAAGGCTTAAAATAGATAACGGAGAATTTGAGACATAGATTTAAGGTTTAAAACTCTTGATGACCTATCGGGTCATCATAATCTCCACCTCTAAAGCAAATGTCCGTTCTCGAACGGACATAGAAAAGTACCTAGGCTGGTGAAAAGGTGTGGATATCTTCTCCGCATGTCCGACTCGGACTTCCAAGTAGCTTCCTCGACCGGCTGGCCTGTCCACTGCAATCGAACTGAAGGATAACTCTTTGACCTTAATTGTCGAACGTGGCGGGCTAGAATAGCCACCAACTCCTCATCATGAGTCAAATACTTTTCCAACTGGATTGAGATGAAATATAACACATGGGACGGATCACCGTGATACTTTCGGAGCATGGACATATGGAACACCGGATAGACTGCTGATAAATGAGGTGGAATGCAAACCTGTAAGCCACCTCTCCCACTCTCTCAAGAATCTCAAAAGGTTCGATATACCTAGGGTTCAACTTGCCCTTCTTTCCGAACCTCATCACACCTTTCATGGGTGAAACCCGGAGCAATACCCTCTCTCCAACCATGAATGCAACATCACGAACCTTACGGTCGCCATAACTCTTCTGCCTGGACTGAGTTGTGTGAAGTCGATCCTAAATAATCTTAACCTTATCCAAGGCATACTGTACAAAATCTGCACCCAACAACCGATCCTCCCCCGGCTCAAGTCATCCAAGTGGTAGTTGTTGTTGTAGGCAAATTCCGCAAGTGGCAAGAACTGATCCCACGAATCTCTGAAGTCTATAACACAAGCGCAGAGCATATCCTCCAATATCTGAATAGTGTGCTCGGGCTGTATGTCCATCTGAGGATAAAATGTTGTGCTCAACTCAACCTGCATTCCCAAATCATAATGTACTGCTCTCTAAAAGTGCAAGGTGAACTGCGTACCTTGATCAGAAATGATAGACACGGGCACACCGTGAAGACGGATGATCTCGCGGATGTAAATCTCAGCCAACCGCTTTGATAGAATAGATAACTGCCGCAGGAATGAAATTCGCTGACTTGGTTAACCTATCCAGAATAACCCATACCGCGTCGAACTTCCTCTGAGTCCGTGGGATTACAACAACAAAATCCATAGTGATACGCTCCCACTTCCACTCAGGAGTCTCTATCTTTTGAAGCATACCACCAGGTCTCCGATGCTCATACTTTACTTGCTAACAATTTAGACACCAAGCTACACATGCAACTATATCCTTCTTCATCCTCCTCCACCAATAATGATATCGCAAGTCGTGATACATCTTGGCGGCACCCGGATGAATAGAATACCGGGAACTGTGGGCCTCCTCAAGAAAAAACTCAAGAAGTCCATCTACATTGGGTACAAAAATACGATCCTGCATCCTCAAAACTCAATCATCTCCAACTATAACCTGCTTGGCACCACCGTGCCGCACTGTCTCTAAGGACAACCAAATGAGGGTCACATACTACCGCTCCTTGATGCGCTCAAAAAAGAAGACCGAGTGACTGTACAAACTAGAACACGACTGGGCTCTTAAATATCCAACCTCTGAACATCTGATGCAAGCGGTCTCTCACCGACTGGAATGTACACAAGGCTGCCCATACTCGCTGCCTTTCTACTCAAGGCGTCGACCACCATATTGGTGTTTCTGGGATGATACAATATGGTGATATCATAGTCTTTCAATAGCTCCAACCACCTCCTCTGCCTCTAATTAAAATCCTTTTGTTTGAACAAATACTGAAGGCTCCGATGATCCGTGAAAACTACGCACGACACGCCGTAAAGATAGTGCCTCCAAATCTTCAGCGCATGAACAATGGATGCCAACTCTAATTCATGAACAAGGTAATTATTCTCATGAACCTTCAACTATCACGATGCATATGTAATCACCCTGCCATCCTGCATTAATACCGCACCAAGTCCAATACGAGATGCATCACAATATACTGTGTACGATCGTGAACATGTGGGTAACACCAACACCAGCGTTGTAGTCAAAGCAGTCTTAAGCTTTTGAAAGCTCGCCTCACACTCGTCTGACCATATGAAATAGGCATCCTTCTAGGTGAACTTGGTCAATGGGGCTGCTATAGATGAGAACCCCTCCACAAACTGACGGTAATAACCCGCCAAACCCAAGAAACTCCGAATCTCCATGGATGAAGTGGGTCTAAGCCAGTTCTGAACTGCCTCAATCTTCTTGGGATCCATCTAAATGCCCTCTGCCGATACGATGTGCCCCAAGAAAGCAACTAATCCAACCAAAACTTGCACTTTGAAAACTTAGCATATAACTGGATGTCTCTCAG
Organism: Nicotiana paniculata; assembly: GCA_005239505.1. NCBI lineage: Eukaryota > Viridiplantae > Streptophyta > Magnoliopsida > Solanales > Solanaceae > Nicotiana > Nicotiana paniculata. Next base: position 96,735 of record ML310709.1, read on the forward strand.
AGTCTGAAGTACAATACGAAGATGATGCTCGTGCTCCTCTCGACTGTGGGAATAGATCAATATATCATCAATAAACACAATCACAAAGGAATCCAAATAAGGCTTGAACATGCAATTCATCAAATCCATAAAAGTTGTTGGGGCATTTGTCAGTCCAAATGACATCACTAGAAACTCATAATGCCCATACCGAGTCTGAAAAGCTGTTTTAGGGGCATCAGATGCCCTAATCCTCAACTGATGGTAGCCAGACCTCAAATCAATCTTTGAAAACACCTTGGCACCCGGAAGCTGATCAAATAAGTCATCAATCATCGGCAATAGGTACTTATTCTTGATGGTGACTTTGTTCAACTGTCGATAATCTATGCACATCCTCATCGATCCATCCTTCTTCTTCACAAACAACGCAAGTGCACCCTAGGGCAAGACACTAGTCCTAATGAAGCTGTTATGAAGCAAATCTTGCAAATGCTCCTTCAATTCTTTCAACTCTGGCGGGGCCATATAGTAGGGCGGAATAGAAATGGGCTGAGTCCCCGAAGCCAAATCACTACAGAAGTCAATATCTCTGTCGGGTGGAAACGCCGACAGATCTGCAGGAAACACCTCTAGAAACTCACAAACAACTGGTACTGAATCCATGGAAGGAGCCTCTTCACCGGAATCGCAGACATAAGCCAAATAAGCTAGACACCCCTTCTCGACTATATGTCGAGCCTTCACATAAGAGATAACCCTGCTGGTATAATGGCCAGAAGTTCCCCTCCACTCTAACCGAGGAAACCTCAGCAATGCTAAGGTCACCTTCTTGGTGTGACAATCCAATATATCATGATAAGGGGACAACCAATCCATACCCAAAATGACATCAAAATCAACCATATCGAGAAGTAGAAGATCTACGCTAGTCTCAAGACTCCCAATAGTAACCACACACCAATGATAGACATGATCTACACCAATGTGGACACATACACATGAGCACTCAAGGAATCACGAGGCACCATTAGATATGAAGCAAAGTAGGATGACACATAGTAATAAGTAGAGCCTGGATCAAATAGAAATGAAGCATCTCTATGGCAAACTGAAACAATACATGTGATAAAGGAGTCACATGACTCAGCCTCAGGCCTGAATGGGAAATCATAACATCGGGGATGGGCCCCACCACTCTAAACTACATCCCTAGGACGGCCTCTGGCTGGTTGGCCTCCACCTTTAGCAGTCAACCTCCACCTCTAGAAACCTGACCTCCACCTCTGGCTGCCTGATCCCTACCTCTAGTTGGCTGAGCAGGCGGTGGTGAAACTGGTGCCGGAATCATGGCACGAGAACTCTGTTGTGGCATGCCGCCCAATAATCTCGGACATGTCCTCCTGATATGCCCAAAACCACCACACTCAAAACATCCATCCTGGTGTTGTGGCTGCTGAAACTGAGATTGACCCAAATGGGCTTGATGACCACGGTGATAAATTTGAATAGGAGGTGCACTTATAGGAGTTGGCGATGTACTGTAGGTTGGCAGCCCAAAATGAGGCACATAAGGACCATGACTCCCTGAAGCACTGTGGGATGCTTGAAGCGCCGACTGGAATGGCCTGGGAGGATGACCCCTACCAAAGTACCCCTACCACCACTGAAACCACCAAAATAGCGAGGCCTCTTATCAGACCTCTGCCCTCTCTCCTGTGCAAGAACCACCTCGATCTTCCTGGCGACATTAGCAGCCGTCTGAAAATAAATCTTGCCCCAATCTCCTTAGCCATCTGCAGCCTGATAGGGTGATAGATTCCATCAATAAACCTCCTCACCCTCTCCCTATCAGTAGTAATAAACATAAGAACATGACGGGCTAGATCCACAAAACAGGTCTCGTATTGAGTAATAGTCATACTGCCTTGCTGGGGACGTCGATTTACCGACGGTAATACTCTCCCAAAGTGATAGGAAGGAACTTCTCTAGAAATAACTGAGAGAACTGGTCTCAAGTAAGAGAAGGCGACCCATCTGTTCTGGTCAATACATAGTCCCTCCGCCATTTCTTGACGGAATCTGTCATCGAAAATACAGCAACATCGACCTCATTGGTGTCAACTATACCTATTTTCCGTATCACCTCATGGAAGTTGTCAAGATAATCTTGTGGGTCCTATAAAGGTGCACCACAGAAGTGAACTGGAAAGAACTTAGTACACTTTTTCAATCTCCAAAAAGCCTCAGACGATATGGCGGGTCCATCATCGGCCTATGCCGTAACAACTGGCTGAACTACCCCAACTGGCTGAACTACCCCAACTGGCGGGGCTGCTGGAGTCTAATACTGGGGAGCCATCTGGTCTAGAGTGTGAGTAGAAGGAGTCTGTGCTCCTCCACCAAATAAGTACTGACGCCTCTGGGAGATAAGTACTGACGTCTCTGTACCGATCCTCCGGACTCTACTAAGTTTTCTCGTTACTTGTGATACCTATGTAACCTAGTGCTCTGATACCAACTTGTCACGGCCCAGAATTCCCATCGCCGGGGCCGTGATGGCGCCTAACATTTCACTTGATAGGGAAGCCAACGTTAGAACAATTTATTCATTTTCAATAGTTTGAATTAAATAATGAGAAATACTGAAATAACTATAACAATCCAAAATAATGTGTGGAAGCTAAAACAGCTAAAATAGCTGATACAATCCTGGACCTTGTGTCACAGGTGTACGAGCTACTTGAATAGTACAAATAAAGGTTTGAAATAACATGAAGTTGTTTGAAATGAAAGTACACAACTAAATAAAAAGGGAAGGGGACTCCAGGAGCTACTGGCACTTAGCAACTGTACCTCAAGTATCCACGAATCGTCCAATCTGAGCACGCTAAAAACCGCCGCTGGGACCGACTCCAAAATTTTCACAAAAAGTGCAGAACGTAGTATGAGTACAACCGACCCCATGTACTATGTAAGTGTCGAGCCTAACCTCGACGATGTAGTGACGAGGCTAAGGCATGTCACTCACGCTACAACCTATACACAGTATATAGTAAAGACAGAAAGGAAATACAAAACGAAATAAGACAGTCAACTGAAAGTAATAGCTACAGCCTCAAGAAGTAAGCCAGTGACGTTCAATATTACAATCCTTAGAGTTTCAAATGAAAATGCTGAAAACCAACACAACTCAAGGAAATAGAAACACATAGGCTGTAGCAGCGTGCAACCAGATCCCACCATATAATACAAAATCCTCCCTTATTTCACTGTAACAACATCAACTACAATATATATATATGTTGCGGTGCGCAACTCGATCCCACCATATAACAATATCAGTATCATAATTCACCCTTATTTCACCGTATCAATCCACCCTTATTCCAACTATTGCGGCGTGCAACCCGATCTCACCATCAGTATAAATTCACCCTTATTCCACCATATCAATCCACCCTTATTTCACATGTTACGGCTTGCAACCTGATCCCACTATATCACTACCAATTACTCAATGTGCACAATCAATCAATAATTCAAATCACAAGAACCTTTAAGATCAATAAATACCAAGCTGAACCAAAAAGAAAATATTGTACAACATGGAAATTCACAGAGGTAATACTACACAATAAGTCAAATCCGGCAAATGACAATTAGAAGGTGCAAGTAAGTCAGTTAAGCATGTAGTAGTGAATCATGAAAATGTAAAAGGATCTAACATTATTAACATTAGAAAACATTGATTAACAAGTAGCAAATAAGCATGGAAGGCATTTAGAGCATATAACATTTAAGACAGGGAAGGAGATAATTAAGGAAAAGCGGAAAATAGGGGAAAAACAGTAATTCGGCGGCGTATAAGCACTCATCACCTCGCATATATGCCGCAACACATGAAATTCACACAGCACATAGTTCAAGGGTTCCTAATTCCCTAAAGTCAATGTTAAACTCAACACTTACCTCGCTCCAAAGACCAACTCAAAGCTCAACCACGGCTTTGCCTTTTGAACTGTAACGACCCGGTCTGTTATTACATAGAAATTGCATGTTTATTGCTGTCATTGACTTGTCATAGGTTGGTTATTCTGTTATTGATGTGTTAGATTCGATAGGCTTGAAATCGAAGGGTTGTAGTGGGAGTTCAGTCATGTAGCCTTTAAAGATAGCCTTATAATGGGAAAAGTCAACTGAGAGTTGACTTATTGGGAAACGACCTTGGAATGCAGATTTTATGGCTCGGATAGCTTTGTTAGGTGATTTGGGACTTAGGAGTGTGTTTGAAATATTTATGTGATGTCCGGTTTAGAATTAGGCTTGAATTGGCGAAAGTTAGTTTTTGGTGATTTCTGGGTGGCAGTGGAAAATAGGCTATCAGTTTGGAATGGAATTACGACAGTTGGAACAGGTTCGTAATGTCATTTTGGTTATGTCTGCAAAAGTTTAGGTCAATCAGAGTTGTTTTGGGTAGGTTCGGCATCGTTGGTGGAATTTAGAAAATTCAAAGTTCATAGGCTTGAATTCGATGTATTTTTGGGGTTTTGATGTTGTGTTTGATGTTTCGGAGGCTCGAATAAGTTTGAATGATCATATATGATGCGTTCGTATGTTTGGTTGGGATCCCGAGGGGATCAGGATAGTTTCGGGTGGTTAACGGGGAGTTTGGAATGGTTTTGTCACTGCTGATGTTTCTATTGCTGGTGTTTTCGCACCTGCGGATGGGGAGCCGCAGGTGCGGACGTGGCACCGCAGGTGTGGAAGTTTGGCTGAGTGAGAGGATTTCGTAGGTGCAAGTTAATTTCCGTAGGTGCGGGAGGTCGATCGCAGGTGCGGGATTTGAGGTCCTTGGGGTTTTCCGCAGATGCGCACCTGGGATCCGCAGGTGCGAGTAAATGGTCGCAGGTGCGGAATTACTGGACAGAAAAGTATAAAAGCGTGCCTTCGCGAATTTTAGCCATCTTTTTCAATATTTCATCCAGGTTTGAAGCTTTTGGAGGGTTTTTGAAGAGGGGATTCGATAGTTCTTCATTGAGGTAAGGTTTTTGGATTCTAAACTCGTTTATATGTGATTGAAGGTCGGATTTATGGTGGAAAATTAGGGAAAAATCCGTGCAATTTGGGTAATTAGGGCTTGAGATTAAGAGTCTTTAAAATGGGGACTTGAGGGGTAATTTGGACTCCGAATTTAGTGTTCTTTATATGTACGGACTCGTGAGATGATGGAGAACAGTTTTGTATAAAAATTTCTGAGTTTCGGGACGTGGGACCGGGGGTCGGGTTTGACCAATTTCGGGATTTTTGAGTATTTTTGATACATTTCGATTGCGATTAGTTCCTTAGCATATTATAATGATATACATCTGATTGTTGGCAGATTTGGAGCACTCGGAGGCCGAAATTAGAGGCAAGGGCACTGCGGAGTAGTATATTAGCCAGTTTGAGGTAATTAATGCTTCCAAACTTGGAACTGAGGGCTCGAAACCCCAAACTATTTGATATTCGATGTTAATTAAAGTGACGCACTTGCCAAGTGACAGGCATGCGGGTGTACACCGAATGTTTGTAGCCTGGCTCACCCCATGGCACTGTCTAATAGTTATTTCAGGTTGATGTTTGTTCTGTGAAGGTGGCATTTGCCTTGAACGTAGTAGAATTAATGTTAAGTATAATTGTTAAGGCTTCACGCCGATATGTTCAGACCGGAACAGTCGATTATTGCTGTCTCTATTTATGATTATTGTTTTCATGTACTCAGTCCTGTCATAGTGTATGTTTCATGCCTCAGTCTCGTAAGTTGCTAGTTTATTCTATATTATCATTGGTTTGGGCTGATTTTCATATGTTAGAGCATTGTGAGTGAGACTGGAAGGTACTGACTGAGTGAGGCTTGGAGCCAGGTTTTGAGACAGTTATGAGGCCGGACTGCACGCCGCAGCGACCCTGGAATCATGCCTTTGTTGGCTTGATATAGCGCTTAGGATGAAAAGAGCCCCTCCTGAGTCTTTACACCCCCAATGAGCGCACAGATATTGAGGGATGGATCTTCCCTGGACATGGATCTTGTCCGAGTATTATGTTCCGGAGATGGATCTTCTCCGTGGGTCTTATGTTCCGGAGATGGATCTTCTCCGTGGGGCTGGATCGACCTTTTTCCTCAATACTAGGTGATTGTGTCACTTGTGTGTATGTAACATCCGGGATGGATTTTCCTTGGGCCGGAAGGTCGTATTCTAGTACTTAGTGGACCACCTTATGAGAGTTGGATTACTGAGCACACATCATTCTTGATTCTATATGAACTCATGCTAGTATGTAGGGCTACAGTCCCAAACTGATGCATCTTGTTTATTTTTCTGATATATTACTGTCATGTCCAAGTTATATATTGTTGTTCGAATTATCGGAGGTTTAGTCCGTCCCTACCTCTCAACCTGTAGTTTGATTTCGTTACTACTGAGTTGGTGTACTCACGTTACCCCCTGCACCTTGTGTGCAGATCAAGGTACAACAGGATTCATCTCTGGTCAGTGAGTAGCAGCAATTTTCATCAGAGTTGACGAGGTAGCAGTTGGCGACCGTGATCTCGTCTTTTCTTCCTTTTCTACCGTCGTATTTATTTTCAGACTATGTTGGTCATTTTGTTTTGGTTGTATTAAGTATTAGCAGCTCATGACTGTGTGACACTGGATTCGGGGTTTGTAGGATTTGGGTTTTGAATTTCATAAACTGGTTTTCAAATTTTGATTTATTATTATTTTTATCCACAGACTTGTGAAGAAGGATATTTTTATTAGAAATTGTATTTAGTTAGATAAAATGGGTGGCTTGCCTGGTTCCACGACAGGAGCCATCACGACTCCGGAAATGGGTCGTGACAAGTTGGTATCAGAGCTCTAGGTTAAATAGGTCTCACCAGTCATGAGCAGGTTTAGTAGAGTCTTGCGGATCGGAATGGAGACGTCTGTACTTATCTTCGAGAGCCTATATAACCCTTAGGAAAAATCTCACATTCTTGAACTCTTGTCGTGCGAATCCGTTGATTCAACCTAAAGCGTAATTCTATCCATGTATTCGAATGCGCACGCGAGCGCTTGGTATCAGTTGTACGTCGTCGGCTTGTGACTTCCAGGGATGAGGTGTGATTTTTTTTTAGCATGTTGACAATGGTCCAGTCTAGAGTACTTGAGGCCTGGTTCTGTCTGTGACTTAAGTGCTGAGATTTCGTTTGTGGGAGCACTTGTGTTGGGGGACTTATATGTTCGTTTGTGTCCTTATTGAGGGGACTTTGTGACGAGATGACTTCGTGGTGAGTGTGATTAACAGTTAGATGTGTTCAGGTTGTTTGATTGTGACGAGAATGGATTAGCGGGAGATATCGCAAGAATCATTGAATAATTGACCTCAGTTTTAATTTAGAATATGGCCTCGAGTTGTGAGTCTATCGTAAGGCCTCTCATGTTGTTTAGATGTGGAGTGAAGCAGATCTTTCTGTTATGTTCTGAGCTCCTGGTAATGCCTTGTGGGCTGAGTAATGCCCCAACATCGTTCATGTATTTTATTGATGGTGTATTCAGCCGTGTTATAACTTCTTTGCTATTGTATTCATTGACGAAATCCTGGCATACTCTCGTAACCACGGGTAGCATACTCAACATTTGGTGATGGTATTACAAGGATATAGGAAGGAGAAGATTTTTGCAAAGTTCTCCAAGTGTAAATTTTTGGCTCAGCTCAGTAGCATTCTTGGGACACGTGGTGTCCAGTGTAGGTATCTGTGTGGTCAGACGAGTGTGAGTAGAGCTTCCAGAAGCCCAAGAATTCCTTGACCAAAGCTTCAGTGTTAGTATTGCCATCAACTTTAGGTTCTTATACCACTTGATGGGATGTCTTGGGGGTAGGCAGTGGTTGTGTTCTAATGTAGGAAGGCATAGTAATTTCGTGATAGCTATGATTTTCGGAAGTGTATAGGGAGATAACATTTTGAGACTTAGCAGGTAGGGGTATCTCCTGCGCGTTGTCCTGAGGTTTGTGACCCTTATGTTTATCTGTAGTAAGTTCTCTCTATCAGTAAATGATGCATGTTGCAATTTGAGTTTAGATCGCTTGTGGGAGTTGGCATGACCATCAAAATGGTGAATGCGAGATTGGCAATTGATTTGAGTGTTAGGTGGTTTGGGTCATATAATCTTATGGGGGATTTAGTCGAATCCCACCACAACATGGTGGCAGTGATGATGTGTGGGCATAGTCTTGTTGTTGTGATCCTTGGCTTTGAGCCAAGTGGGGGAGTTCGTTATTGATAAGTTGATTACATAATTATGTGTTATATTGGTTTCGGTTCGAGGTATGTTAGTGAATCAGCTATGACCTACAGAGGTGGAGTCAGGGAATGACTCGAGTGATGTAAATTTCTTCGATACAAGTTGTAATGTACTTTACAGATAGTGGAATTCATTGTATGATGGAGTTGTACTGGTAAGGGTAGAGTGTGCAATGTATGAGCGTGCTTGGTTCTTCAAATGTGTGGGTTACTTTCCTAGTATGTGGATTGCAAGCGGGGTCAGGTTGTTCTGTTTACTTGGTTAGTGTAATTGAAATTTCGTAGAGTAAATGGCGTTCGAGAATGGTTCAGATGGATTCAAGGTTATATGTAGCGATCGAGGATCTTCAAGGTGTGAGAAGGGCTAGAACTGAGATTTACGGGAAATGGTGTCAAGGCTTGTGGTGTATTTGCATTATCATGGATTATATCCATCAGTATTAGGAAAGTGAAAGTAATGACTTTAAATTCGTAGGAAGTCTCTTCAGGGTAAGTATTTCTAATGTGGTGCGTTTGGGGATAATTGAGGGAGTACTCAGCGGCTTATGAGCCTTAGACTGTATATTTTATGCTCGGGTTTTGTGCGGTGAGTCTAGATTGAGAATTGCGGTATTATGGCAAGAAGAAGTATCAATTCGAAGGTAAGTCAGAAGGAACTTGAATGAATAGGACAGCTTGGTAGTAGGTCGGATCGTCATGAGAAACGATAAGGGATATGATTAGTGCTGTGGGTGTTATGAAGTAATGAGTTGTTACATGTGTCTCTTAGCAATTCTCTTGGGATTTGGTGGCATGCGTATCTTGGATGAGTTAGAAGGATTCAGTCCTGTCGGTTTGGTGTTGTACAAGTATGATTCGGGAGTTCTTGATGGTTTCTACCACGGTTGGAGATGTATATTTCTACGGGCGTGAGGGCCAGGTGATGTATAGTGATTTTGCTTCTAGATGGGATCGAATGGAAAGTTCTTGGCTAGTTGGGTACGTAGTTGTTTGTGGCTAGTAAGGGATCATGAAGTTCTCATATTTATCATAGGATTGCATGGCGTATGCGGTATTTGTGTATAGTGGAGAGTGGCATATGTGAGGTCACGGTTCAGTTCTGGAAGGAAGGTCAGAACTGGCAGTTTCAGATGATTAGGTAAAGGATACCACTATTGGGTGGCTGGATGAGAGTATACACTCATTAAGGACAATGTGTTTAAGGTAATGTGTTTGAATAAGGGTGCTTCATTGGTGTTACGACACTCTCTTGTTGGATCGACTGCTGATATTCAAGGTTTCTTGGTGACACAGAGGAATTATGGGTGTATCCCTCGTGGAATGATAAAATATTAGGGGCGTGTATATATAATTGAGTGGCGGAATTGGGATCAGATATGGTAATTGGTGCGCCTCATGGGTTTGAGACTGGGAGTTTTCATGAGCTGATTATTTTTGTAGTTGTGAACTACGAGGATGCGAGCAAAGCTAGTCAGATGTTAGTATATGTCATGATTCAGTCATTATGAACATTCGGAGAGTTATCTACCTGTTGTGGGCGACCAGAGTTGACTTAGAGTTATTGTTAGACCAGTATGGGTGTGTGTCCTGCACTGAGTCGGAAGTGTTGACCCCAAATTACTATTATTGAGGGATGTACCATTTGATTGTCACTGAGCTTATTCTTGATTTGGAGTGATTTATGAGTTACCTTTCAGTGTTCGAGGAGTTGTGATCATTGATTGTATGTGCATAGGGTGTGGTCCTAATTGGGCTTATTAGGATTGAGACGTGTTGGTCATGTTATTGCTGGTTCGGGTGGCATGGTATCGTCCAATTTTCCCCCGTGGTTATGGAAATGCGCTTTGAGTAATTGATTTCGAATTTCGCATGGTTATTGATTTTGAGCAAGGTGGCTTGGAGTGTGTCATGTGGTCTAGAGGTTGGATGGGATCACACTTTGCAGCTCAGTTAGGTAGAGTTATGATCCTTGGTGTCGGATTTGTGTGATATGGTTTCACAATGTATATCGGGCTTTTAGCATGATGTGGTAATGGTAAGTGTTAGTGGCAGGATAGCCCTCTCGTGTGAGTCTTCGTTATTTAATGAATTGAGCTCTTGGTATGTGGTTATTGAGTGCACAAGTTGCACAAATTATGTCTCTGGATGGTATTGATACTGATCGGGCGAGTGGTTGCTGGTTTATACGTGTTTCTTTCATCATCGGCAGTATATGGAAGGTTTAGAACGAGACATGGTTTGATAAGAGGGTATGTACCGGTATTGAGATGTTTGAACATCTATTGTGGTTAGGAATTATCGCTATGAGTGGTTGAGCCACGCGGTATATTATGTGATTTCATTTTGGTTAGGGATATGGTTTGATACAATGTGTTCAGACTATTTAAGCTTATAGTCATGGAAATTTGAACATGTAAATTATTTCAGAAGTGGAAACTTGGTTTTAAGGTTTATGGGTCAGGATTTGATAATGAAATTTCAGTTATGTTGTGTTATTGGACGTAGATGGGGTAGGGTGACATAGGATCACCTTTGAATATGTGCATGGAAGGTTACGCAACAATTTTTGGTGGTGTTGGAACAGCTCTAGGCACGTTCGAGGGCGAACGTATGTTTAAGTGGGGGAGAATGTAACGACCCGGTCTATCATTACGCAGAACTTGCATGTTTATTGCTGTCATTGACTTGTCATAGGTTGGTTATTCTGTTATTGATGTGTTAGAGTCGATAGTCTTGAAATCAAAGGGTTGTAGTGAGAGTTCGGTCATGTAGCCTTTAAAGATAACCTTATAATGGGAAAAGTCAACTAAGAGTTGACTTATTAGGAAACGACCTCGGAATGCAGATTTTATGGCTCGGATAGCTTCGTTAGGTGATTTGGGACTTAGGAGTGTGTTCGGAATATTTCTGTGATGTCCGGTGTAGAATTAGGCTTGAATTGGCGAAAGTTAGTTTTTGGCGATTTCCGGTCGGCAGTGGAAAATAGGCTATCGGGGTCGGAATGGAATTCTGACAGTTGGAACAGGTACGCATGTCAATCGGAGTTGTTTTGGGTAGTTTCGGCATCGTTGGTGGAATTTAGAAAATTAAAAGTTCATAGGCTTGAATTCGATGTGTTTTTGGGGTTTTGATGTTGTGTTTGATGTTTCAGAGGCTCGACTAAGTTTGATTGATCATATATGATGCGTTCGTATGTTTGGTTGGGATCCCAAGGGGCTCGGGATGGTTTCGAGTGGTTAACGGGGAGCTTGGAATGGTTTTGTCACTGCTGATGTTTCTGTTGCTGGTGTTTTCGAACCTGCGGATGGGGAGCCGCAGGTGCGGTTCCGCAGGAGTAGACGTGGCACTGCAGGTGCAGAAGTTTGGCTTAGTGAGAGGGTTTCGCAGGTGCGAGTTAATTGCCGCACCTGCGAGGCCGCAGGTGCGGGAGGTCGATCACAGGTGGGGGATTTGAGGTCCTTGGGGTTTTCCGCAGATGTGCACCTAGGATCCGCAGGTGCGGTTCCACAGGTGCGAGTAAATGGTCGCAGGTGCGGAATTACTGGACAGAACAGTATAAAAGCGTGCCTTCGCGAATTTTAGCCATCTTTTTCATTATTTCATCCGGGTTTGAAGCTTTTGGAGGGTTTTTGAAGAGGGGATTCGATAGTTCTTCATTGAGGTAAGGTTTTTGGATTCTAAACTCGTTTATATGTGATTAAAGGTCGGATTTATGGTGGAAAATTAGGGAAAAATCAGTGCAATTTGGGTAATTAGGGCTTGGTATTAAGAGTCTTTAAAATGGGGATTTGAGGGATCATTTGAACTCCGAATTTAGTGTTCTTTATGTGTACGGACTCGTGAGATGATGGAGAACAATTTTGTATTAAAATTTATGAGTTTTGGGACGTGGGCTCGGGGGTCGGGTTTGACCAATTTCGGGATTTTTGAGTATTTTTTATACATTTCGATTGAGATTAGTTCCTTAGCATATTATAAAGATATACATCTGATTGTTGGTAGATTTGGAGCACTCGGATGCCGAAATTAGAGGCAAGGGCACTGCGGAGTAGTATATTAGCCGGTTTGAGGTAAGTAACGCTTCCAAACTTGGAACTGAGGGTTCGAAAGCCCAAACGATTTTATATTCGATGTTAATTAAGGTGACGCACTTGCCAAGTGACGGGCATGCGGGCGTACACTGAATGTTTGTAGCCTGTCTCACCCCATGGAACTGTCTAATAGTTATTTCAGGTTGATATTTGTACTGTGAAGGTGGCATTTGCCTTGAACGCAATAGAATTCCTATTAAGTATAATTGTTAAGGCTTCACGCCGATATGTTCAGACCGGAACGGTCTATTATTGTTGTCTCTATTTATGATTATTGTTTTCATGTACTCAGTCCTGTCATAGTATATGTTTCATGCCTCAGTCTCGTAAGTTGCTAGTTTATTCTATATTATCTTTGGTTTGTGCTGATTTTCATATGTTAGAGCATTGTGAGTGAGACTGGAAGGTACTGACTAAGTGAGGCTTGGAGCTTGGTTTTGAGACAGTTATGAGGCCGGACTGCACACCGCAACGACCCTGGAATCATGCCTTCGTTGGCTTGATATAGCGCTTGGGCTGAAAGGAGCCCCTCCAGAGTCTTTACACCCCCAGTGAGCGTACAGATATTGAGGGATAGATCTTCCCTGGACATGGATCTTGTTCGAGTATTATGTTCCGGAGATGGATCTTTTCCGTGGGTCTTATGTTCTGGAGATGGATCTTCTCCGTGGGGGCTGGATCGGCTTTTTTCCTCAGTACTACGTGACTTTGTCACTTGTGTGTATGTAACATCCGAGATGGATTTTCCCTGGGTCGGAAGGCCGTATTCTAGTACTGAGTGGACCACCTTATGAGAGTTGGATTACTGAGCACACATCATTCTTTATTCTATATGAACTCATGCTAGTATGTAGGGCTACCGTCCCAAACTGATGCATCTTGTTTATTTTTCTGATATATATTACTGTCATGTCCAAGTTATATACTGTTGTTCGAATTATCGGAGGTTTAGTCTGTCACTACGTCTCAGCCCGTAGTTTGGTTTCGTTACTACTGAGTTGGTGTACTCACGTTACCCCCTGCACCTTGTGTGCAGATCTAGGTACAGCGAGATTCAGCTCTGGTCAGTGAGTAGCAGCAGTTTTCATCAGAGTTGACGAGGTAGCAGCTGGTGACCGTGATCTCGTCTTCTCTTCCTTTTCTACCGTCGTATTTATTTTCAGACTATGTTGGTCATTTTTTTTGTTGTATTAAGTATTATCATCTCATGACTGTGTGACACTGGATCCGGGGTTTGTAGGATTTGGGTTTTGAATTTTATAAACTGGTTTCCAAATTTTGATTTATTATTATTTTTATCCACAGACTTGTTAAGAAGGATATTTTTATTGGAAACTGTATTTAGTTAGATAAAATGGGTGGCTTGCCTGGTTCCACGACAAGCGTCATCACGACTCTGGAAATGGGTTGTGACATGAACAAGACTCCGAACCAACCAAATCTAGCAAATTATTAACCAAACGATTAAAAATAAGCCTTAGGAACTACCTACGAATGAGAAGGGTTCAATTTAGGTCATTATTGAAAAAGTAAACAAAATTCAACTCCTGAGCTCGCTTGGTTCAAACCCGAAATTCAGACCAAAACCCGATTACCCATTCACACTCGAGCACGATTATGTAATTTGTTTTAAAATTTGACCTCAATTTGAGGTCTAAGTTACAATTATACGAAAATCCCTAATTCTACCCAAACCCCCCAAACTTCCACCATGAAAATACTAGATTTTAGGTTGAAAGCTTATGAAATGTAATGAAAGATTGAAGGAAAATAGGTTAGAATCACTTACCAATGAATTCGGGAAGAAGGGTTCCTGGAAAAATCGCCTCTAGGTTTTTCTTGTTTTAAAAATTTGAAGAATGAGAGAAAATCACGTCTAACTCATACTTGACCAGTCGCAGATGTCGCAATTGCAACCCGGGGTTCGCAAATTGTGAACCCCGCAAATGCGAGTATTTCTTTGCAAATGCGAAGGTTCCTCCATCTCTGCTATTATCGCATTTGCGATGATTTGTTCGCAAAATGTGGCTTGATTGCAAATGCGACCCAATTGATCGCAAATGTGAAGTAACTCCTCCCCCCCCCCCCCCCCCCCCCCCCCCCCCCACGTCCCCATCGCAAAAGCGAAGGCATGTTCGCAATTGCGAAACTGAGAACCTGGCAAGTTTGATTCCATATTGAAAATCCAAGGCTAGACCTCGCAATTACGAGGTCTGAGATCCGCACCAGAAACTAAAGAACACCAGCTGAGTTTTCTAAGTCCAAACCATTCCGTAGCCTATCCCTCACTCGAGCCCTCGGGGCTCTAAAACAAACATGCACACAAGTCTAAAAACATCATACGAACTTGCTCACCCGATAAAATCGCCAAAATAACACCTAGAACTATGAATCAAACACCAAAATCAAATGAAATTTTCAAGAAACTTTAGAACTTCAATTACAACAACCGGACGTCTGAATCACGTCAAACCAACTCCACCTCTCACCAAATTTGACAGACAAGTCATAAATATAGCAATGAACCTATACAGTCCCGATATCAACAAAGTCAAACATTGGTCAAACCTTCTAAGTCATTAAGCCTTTAAACTTAATTTTTTCGACAAAATATGAAAACTTGAGCTTATGACCTCCGAATTCGATTCCGGGCATATGCCCAAGTCTAAAATCACAATACGGACCCACCGGGAGTGTCAAAACATGGATCCATGTCTGTTTATTCAAAATGTTGCCCGGAGTCATCTCAAATGGATTTTAAAGGCAAAATTTCTTACTTTGTCAATTTTTAACATAAAACCCTTCCAAGAAAAACATACGGACTGCGCACGCAAATCCAGGAAGGCTTAAAGAGCGAACAAAGGCTTTGAGACATAGATTTTTTTTGGTTTAAAACTTTAGATGACCTACCGGGTCATCATACATACAAAACTATCATATAA
Organism: Nicotiana paniculata; assembly: GCA_005239505.1. Lineage (NCBI taxonomy): Eukaryota > Viridiplantae > Streptophyta > Magnoliopsida > Solanales > Solanaceae > Nicotiana > Nicotiana paniculata. The sequence continues at coordinate 112,076 of ML310709.1, forward strand.
AATTTTTAAAGTTGAATCCTTTTGTCTAGATTCTTGAAATTTATAGAAGTGTATAAACAAAATAGGTGTATTTTCATTTTGTGGGTGTCATATAAATAGGACAAATGAAGCGTAGCATTTCCGTCCATTTGAATTTACTCGTATCTCATGTCATATTTTCAATGAAAACATAATATTATAACTCACAAAACCAATACATACAACGTAAACAATATAATTTATATACTTGTTTACCCTAAAAATAAATAACAATTGAATTTATATGTAATTTTAAGGATACGTGATTTCACTTGGCAAAACTGAGAAAATATATGAATTGGTATCATAAGTTGACTGTAAAGAAAAATAAAGCAAACCAATGAGGTGTGCAGCTTTGGCCCTCGAGCTAGGTCGCCCTCAAACCAAATAAGTATTCTACTGGAAAATATGAATAGGGCAACAAAGTATTGAAAACTTAAGAGAAAAGGTAGTATATTGATTTGTATTGCATGAATATGATACGTTTTACAAATGATCAGACGCCCTTTATATAGTAGGGTAGTCTTACCTTTAATACAATTCTAAATACAGTAAGAAATCCCATGATTAGCTAATTAATCGGCCTCTTCTTGATACGTGCCAAGATATTCGTCGTGATCCTCGCCCGATCACTGATGTTTCAATTTTACCGTTACTTGACTAGATAAATTACCCTTCGATCTTACCTGATATTCATTTCGCTCGGTCTCGATCTTGGTTGAACTTCATCCTTGACCGGTCCCCAAATTAAGGGTTCAGGAACCTAACTTCGCATTGAGGCTCGATATAATACGAGGCCGAACTGTGGCCTATAATGATCCAACCTCGATTAGTCACAAGAAGGGCAGGCCCGTTTTGACCGTATACAGATAGTCCCCTCATTTCTCAGAAATAAGATGATGAGAAACGACATGAATTCCTGAGCTCCATCCTTTTGAGTGATGATGTCAGTGACGAGCTCGACCATGATGCAAGCAACAAAACGTCTCATTGGTCAAGTTATCAAGGCATTAAATGCATGTCAGGCGCTGGTCACCACTACCGGTTCTGAGCCATCACCTTCAACCTATAAAAACCTCAACCTTCTCTCATTCAAACTTTTACAACCAACGCCTTCCCTACTCTTGCTTTCAAACAATCCTTACTTCATAATTACCATATCCAAATTCCTTGAACCTTAATCAATTCCCTTACTTTCTTATTTGCTTTTTACAAATGGCCAAAACTTCTAAGACGATGTTGCAAAAAGAGGCTCCTTCTTCATCGTGTCCTGCCGGTGATGCGGCTGCGGCGGAGCGCCATCCTGAGGAATTCTTTTCGGCGGGGTACCCGACTGTCGCCGAATTTAAGATAGAGAATACCCCCTCGGTGTTGGTTCGATGCGACCCGATATCGATATATATGTGCACCATCACTGAGGGCATCCTCGATAAGGTCAAAGAGAAATGCAACAGGTAGAATAAAGATATGTTAGTTCCCTCTCGTGAGGTATCAATCACCACCTATGTAGAGTGGTATTTAAGTTTTTACACTTACCCCTTTACGTTTAGCCCTTTGGATCCCATAATAGTATCCTTCTGCAAAGATACAACGTCACCCTAGGCCTGATCCATCTGTGATTCTGGAGAACGTCGTCCTTCTCCGTTTCTTCATGAGCAAGATCGAGGGATGCTCCTTCACCCTTGATCATCCCAAGAGCCCCTAAAGTCCCCGGCTCTATCGAGGGGGATTGATTAAGCTCGCCCACTGGGCTAGCACAACCCTGTTCTCCAGTATCGACGAGACCTATGATCGAGGTTGTATGGGAAGATTTGTTCAAATAAGAACATCGAACCTGATTCATGTGGAAGACATGTCGTTCTCAGAGAGGTGGAACTTGAATCGTAAGTGCCTTTACCTTGAATGCTTGCTTTGCTGTTTTCACTTCCTTCTACCTTTTCTCATTTATATTTTGGTGTTGCGGTTGTGGCCCAGATGTCGAACCCGGTTTTACAATTGAAACGATGGGTCGAATGCTTGGTGTCCTAGAGTCCCTACTCCAAACGTGCTTGGATAGAGCTATCATAGGGTCGATCGCAATCATGGTAAATTTCTATTTTCTAACTGTTTGTTGTTTCAGTCTCTCGTTAACTAACCTGTCACCCTTTCTTTTGCAGGTTTCGGAAAGGATGCTGCAATGAGACCTCATTCCGGTGATGAATAAATCCTTCCACAACCATTAGCTTCAAAGTCGATTAAGGAGAGAAAGAGAAAAAGGGCCCGAGTCCCCTGGGCTCGGAATAGAAAAGACCTGCGAGGAATCCTTGTAAGCCCAAAGGAAACATCATCCCTATCTTTGGACTCAATCTGTATGCTAAGGGATGAGTCCGAAGAAGAAGAAGAAGAAGAAAAAGAAGAAGAAGAAGAAGAATAAGAAGAAACCGAGTTGGTGGCTGGTACACGGGCTACGGCTTCGATACAAAAGTCCTCTTAACCGGAGGCAATCGATAAGAGAGCTTCGGCCGAGGTCCCTGAGTCGGAAAGAACAGAGGCCACCCCGTCCCTAGCTAAAATGGTGGAGATAGAATCTAGAGTCAAGGCTCCCCAAGCAATGGAATAGGTCCCTGGGGTCGAGCTCGGGGTGTTCGACATTTTGAACTCCCCCCAGATTTCAGACACCATGATTCGAGAGGCCAACATGCTAGATAGTCAGCGGATTGATCTCCATGGTTTCTTCAACATGCTCAAAGCTACTACTTCCGAGGATATCCTCGAATTTGATGACTTACCAGTGCTGAAGAAAATACCATCACCGGGGGACACTGGATCTTAATCGAGCTCGAGACTGGTAGACCAATTCCCGGCTCCGAGCACTAACCCTGAGTGGCAAATGACATCTTGTGATGTCCGTCCCGGAGGATGCTCTAGTATTCTCCCTCCCCTCTCCCGGTTGGGATTGCCAGCTATCTGAGAGGCTTGGTGACCGAAGAAGACTAAGCCTTTATAAAAGTTGTGGGGGCCACCTGCTTGTTAAACAAGGCCTAACACGCTTTAAATTGGGTAATCCCCGAGAATCTCTTTCTTACTTCTTTTATACTTAGAATTGTAGATTACTCTTAACATATTTTCCTTACTTGTAGGCTTTGGTGTTGCACCACGAAGCCTTCATCAGAGTTCTATAGGAGCACAAGGCCGAGGTTCGGGGCCTTACTAAGAAAAGCAACACTTATAGGCTCCTTAGTGAAAGACTCCAGGCCGATCTAGTTGCAGCTCGGGATGAGCACACTAACATGGACGAACATGTATTCCAAATGCTTCATGAGAGTAAAGATGAGTTAGAGATAACAAATAATGACCCAATTCTACATATTCGACAGAGGCTTGAGCAGATCGATCGAATCAGCAAGTAAGTGGATGAGGTATGGGCCAAGGCTGAGGCACTCAAGGGAAATATGGATATCCTGGCCGCGATGAAAGAGACCGTCTAAGCGCAGTTGGATTCAGACGAGACTCAGCTTAGAGCTGCAAAAGAGAAAAACTCAATGCAGACCGAGAAGATCAAAAATCTTCAGTTCCAGCTCGATTCAGTCGCCAACAAGCTCGAGAAGGCTAGGTCTGAGGTGGTCGCGGCGCATTAACGTAGATGAAAAGGTGGCCCAGTTCAAAATCGACGTCGAGGCCATCTAGAAAAAATCTAGGAGCATGATAGATCATGCAAAGTGGAAATCTCGGAGGAAAGACCTCGAGGATGCTCAAGCCCGATATTTCAACATTGCGACCGAGATCGATAATGCCCGAGAAGAAGAAAACCGAGCTCGGAAACTGGCCATCCCTAAGGATGACTCCGATAGCCTCAGTGAGTTTGAAGATGGAGAAGATCCTGAGGACGGAGATGCTGCTTCCAATGGGGACCAAGCCTCTTAGGACTTAGTATATTTTTTGTTGTTTTTCTTTTGTACTTTTTCCTGAGGCCATTTTGGGCCGTTGTAAAAATTTTGTACTTGGCCGATTTGGTCCTTGTAAAGAAGACTATTTTGTATATGAATATAAGGCTTTTCTTTTCCCTTTTGGATCTTCAGAATTTACTTTTTTTTGCTTTGCAATTCATAATCAAAAATGCCTTAGCATGAGAAAATAGGGTAATGTCGAGGGTCTGAACAACCTTTTCATTTGTTAGATTTTTTTGGGCTCGATATTATCGAAGATTTTTGTGACTTTGACGGGAGTATCCTTTTTAAAACCGGTAATGAAAGAATTCAAAGGCCTATTTCGTTACGGAATTCGGACGTCTCCGAGACGTGTTAAATAGGCTGTAGACTTTTGTACGAGATCGCCCATTTGGCTCGTTTTCTCATTTTGTTCGGGCTTGCCCGAGATAATTGTCCCTGAGTGGGGTGGTCGTGTCCTTTAGAAATTGGGTAGCTGCCTATTAGGGCTTTTGTCCCCGAAACCCGATAACCCGGGCTATTTGAGTTGAACGGTAGTCCCCGAGTGAGGGAGAGATCGCTCACGTTTTGGTTAAGTATTGACCTTAGGCCCGTTATAGTACGAAGCTCTTTAAAAGATGTAAAGAGGAAAAAATTTAAACATTCGATGTTTGCAAGGAAAGTACTTCTCTTTAATCTTGATCACATGCAAGTGTTAGTCTAAAATAAAAATGAAAATGGAAAGGGGTCATACCTTAGCAGTAGTATCATTTTAGGTGTGATATGTTCCAATTTCTCGATAGTAGTTCCCCATTTATCGTTCCAAGATTATAGGACCCTTTTTCCGGTGACTTCGAGAATCTGGTATGGTCCTTCCCAGTTTGGACCCAATTTTCTTTCGTTCGGACTTTCCTTAGCACCAAGTCCCCGACATTAAAATGTCGAAGATTGGCTATTCGATTATAGTATCTTTTGATCCGCTGTTTTTGGGCGGCCAATGGGTGGTTTTGCATTTTCAATCCAATCATTCTAGGCTCGTATTCATGGCCTCGTTATTTGACTCTTCAGTTGCATACCGAAACCTGATGCTAGGTTGTCCGACCTCGACCGGTATTAGAGCTTCGCCATAAACTAATGAGAATGAGGTAGTCCGGTACTAGACTTCGATGTTGTGCGGTATGCCCAAAGAACCTCGGGTAGGATTTTCTTCCATTTCCCTTTAGCGTCGGTCAGTGTCTTCTTAAGATTTTGGATGATGGTTTTGTTGGTCGATTTCGCTTGTCCGTTCTCGCTGGGATGATAAGGTGTTGATAGGATCCTTTTGATCTTGTGATCCTAGAGAAATTTAGTCACCTTGCTGGCGATGAACTGCTATCCATTACCGCACGCAATCTCGGAGGACATCCCGAATCGGCATATAATGTGATCCAAAATAAAGTCTATGACTTCCTTTCCCTGACTTTCTCGAAAACCTGTGCTTCAACCCATTTAGAGAAATAATCAATCATAAATAAAATAAACTGAGCTTTACCTAGGGTCGTTGGAAGAGGGCCAACGATGTCCATTCCCCACTTCATGAATGTCCATGGGGATAAGACCGAGTGAAGCAATTCCCTTGGTTGATGTATCATTAGTTCCTTTGGCACTTGTCGCATTTTCGAACAAACTCCTTTGCATCTTTCTCCATGTAGATCCAATAGTATCCGACTCTGATCACTTTGTGGACCAATGATTCGTCACCAGAATGGTTTCTGTAAGTGCCCTCGTGGACCTCCCCTAGAACGTATTCGGTATCCCTCGGTCCCAGACATATCGCTAATGGACCATCAAACATTCTCCTGAACAGTGTTCCATCTTCGAACAAGGTGAATCGTGTTGCTTTTGTGTGCAAAGCTCTTGACTCTTTCGAATCTGATGGGATCTTACCGTTCTTTAAATACTTTATGTATTTGTTTCTCCAATCCCAGGTCAAACTTGTGGAATTTATCTCGGCATGACCTTCTTCTACCAACGATCTCATGAGTTGTACGACCGCCCCCGAATTGAGTTCGTCGACGACCCTAGGTTTGCGAAGGCATCGACCTCACTATTCTGATCTTGAGGTACATGTTGCAAGGTCCATTCCTTGAATCGGTGCAGAGTTACCTGTAGCTTGTCCAAGTATCTCTGCATTCGATCTTATCGAACTTCAAAGGTCCCGTTATCCTTGTTCACAACAAGGAGGGAGTCACATTTGGCTTCGATCACCTCCACTCTAGGCCTTTGGCTAGTTCGAGCCCTGTAATCATGTCCTCATATTTGGCCTCATTATTAGCCAACTTCGTAGTTTTGATAGATTGTCTAACTACGTTACCTATGGTTGGTATTAGCATGATGCCAAGTCCAGACCCTTTTACTTTCGAAACACCATTTGTAAATAGGGTCCAGATTCCCGAGGATGTACCTGATTTTACTAACAGTTCTCTTTCGACCTCGGGTACGAGGGTCGGCGTGAAGTCAGCCATGAAGTCTGCCAAGATTTGAGACTTGATGGTTGTTCGGGTTTGATATTCAATATCATACCCGCTGATTTCTACGGCCCATTTGGCCACCGACCCGAAAGCTTGGGATTGTGCAAAATATTTCGAAGTGGATAAGTCGTTACAACACATGTGGGATGGCATTGAAAGTATGCTTTTAGTTTCCTAGAGGCGCTTATTAGAGCAAGCGCCAATCTTTCTAGATATGGATACCTGGTTTCGGGATCACCTAAGGTCTGACCAACATAATAGATAGGTAATTGCATACCTCGTTCTTCTCAGGTCAAGACTCCACTTACCGCTATCTCTGATACTGCTAAATACAAGTAAAGTTGCTCGTCCGCTTTTGGCGTGTGACGCAGCGGCAAGATCGATAAGTACCATTTTAGCTCTTCTACAGCCTGTTGGCATTCCGAAGTCCACGTGAAGTTATTCTTCTTCTTCAGTAACGAGAATAATCGGTGACTCTTATCTGAGGATCTCGAGATGAATCACCCCAGGGCTGCTATGCATCCCGTTAACCTCTGCACGGCCTTTACGTTGTCTACTACTGTGATGTCCTTGATAGCTTTGACTTTATTGGGTTTGATATCGATTCCTAGATTGGATACCACGAAGCCGAGAAACTTGCTTGAATCAACCCTGAATGCACATTTTTCTGGGTTGAGCTTCATATTGTACCTTTTTAGTATACCGAAAGTTTACTGCAAATTCTTCAAATAGTCCTCTGCTTGCAAGGACTTAACTAACATGTCATCAATATAAACCTCCATTGATTTTCCTACTTTTTCTTCGAACATCTGGTTTACTAGGCGTTGATAAGTTGCACCAGCATTTTTTAGTCTTAATGGCATTACATTATAACAGTAGGTATCGTACTTAGTGATAAACGAGGTCTTTTCCTGATCTTCCGGGTTCATCTGTATTTAGTTGTACCCCGAATAGGCATCGAGAAAACTGAGAATCTCATGGCGGGCATTGATCATACGATCGATATTAGGCAAAATAAAAGAATCCTTGGGACATGCTTTATTCAGGTCTTTATAATCTACACACATTCTAAGTTTATTTCCTTTCTTAGGGACTACCACTACGTTTGCTAACCATTCGGGACACTTTACTTCCCGAATGGATCCTATTTTAAGAATTTTGGTTACCTTGTCCTTGACGAAGGCATGCTTGAATTTGGACTGGGGTCTTCTTTTTTGCTTCATCAGATGGAATTTGGATCCAGGATTAGTTTGTGAGTAGTGATTTCCGGTAGGATCCCTGTCATATTGATATAGGACCAAGCAACGCAATTCATGTTAGCTGTAAGGAATTGAATAAGTTTTCCCCTGAGCTTGGAGGGCTAGTCCTGTGCCCAGGTATACCTTTCATTTGAGTTGATGTTCGGTTAGTGTGACTTGTTCCAGCTCTTCAACCGTCAACTTGGTGGCATCAGAATCATTAGGAACTATGAAAGACCGAGGCACCCCGTATTTATCATCCTCTGCAATCCCCTATTTCTCTGATTGGGTCGAAGCCGTTGTCTGTGGTTGCTATTTGGCCTCCTGTTTTCCCTTTGAATCCGATCATTTTGTTGATGAAAGTGCCGATATTGGTATCACTTCATCGACTGCGAACATTTACTTGGCGATTGCTCCTTGTAGACCGTTTTGACTCCCTCTGGTGTTGGGAACTTCAGAACCTGGTGAAGGGTCGAGGATACTACCCTCATGTTATGGATCTGTGGCCTTCCGAACAGGGTTTTATACCTCATGTCACCCTCGATCACATGGAACTTCGTTTCTTGGATGGTCCCAGCCACGTTCATTGGCAAAGTTATTTCGCTTTTGGTGGTTTCACATGTCATGTTGAAGACGTTAAGTACTTGGGCCACGGGCACAACTTGATCTTGTAAGCCGAAATGTTCTATGACCTTCGATCGAATGATGTTGGCCGAGCTATAAAGATCAATAAACACACGTTTAACTTGAATCTTATTCATAAGAACAAATATTACAAGTGCGTCATTATGGGGTTTTAAGATCCCCTCTGCATCTTTGTCATTGAAAGACAAGGTCCCTTCTGGTACATAATCCCGATTTCGTTTTTCCCTTGTGATCGACACCTTGGTGCGCTTAAATACGGGTGTGTACGGCCTAAATTGGGGAGTCCGACTTTGGGACTGTATGGCATCTCATGACTGACCTCGAGGAGCCCGAGGCGGAATTCAGTGTTCGATCCCGAGGTATATCTCTCGAGGAATCACATCGAAGGATCATTGTGCTCGACCCCGGTGCATTATAAATCGGTGACCATCGTGGAAAGGCTGGAAAATTCTCAAGGGAACGTGTCTAAAGCTGACAATACCTGCAAAATAGTACAAGTCCGTACCGGACCATTATACAGTTGTACCAGCAGTATTTCTTTGTAAGAATTACACATGTACTATATTGGGATTCCCTCTCCTATATAAAAGGGACCCTTGTCATTTTTTGGGAGATGAATATTGAATACAACAAGAACGTTCTCTGCCTTCTTAACATACTCGACGTTTGTTCTACTTATTGATTGCCTTTCATTTATCGTGTTCATTAATCGTTCTTCATTTATTGCTCATTATTGATCATAAAGGGTCATCCTCGAGGAACTCTATACTGTTATTCCTCCATCGATCGTCCTCTGTTAGACGTTGTAATTCGACATCGAGGCCCTGCTTCGGCAGCTCGAGACCCTGTTCTGCAACATCTTGGTTTGCATATCACTACTTTTCTTTACTCTTATCTCATTCTCCTAGCTCACACTTAGCGTCTATTGCCCAACAACTAGTATAAAAATAAATCACATATTTTTAGAACCACAAAATCAAATATAATTGTCATTACCATTTTCAAGGTAAACAACGGGTCCTTGAGGAATATAGACCCCTCCAACAATCATGTGAATCACGTGTTGCGAATCCTCTTGCTTGTTCTGTCCGTTTGAAACTCTGTTTCTGAAGTGGTTCTTAGCCCGATCACTTAAGAATTCCCGAAGGTTCCCCTCATTGAACAACCGGGCTACTTCCTCCCGTAGTTGTCTGCAATCTTCTGCTCTATGGCCATGGTGCCATGATACTTGCACATTTGATTAGGATTTCTATGGGCCGGCGGTCTACAGAGGTAGAGGCCACCTAGTGTCCTTGATGTGCCCGATGGCTGATACAATAGTTGACGCATCAACGCTGAAGTTATATTCTGACAGCTGCGGTGCCTCTCTGGTCTCGACATTCCTGTTGAAACCACTCTTGCTCATGAGCCCTCGAGATCTGGCCTCGATCATTTCTTCTATCACCTCTAACGGGGTTGCGTCCAGGCCCGTTGTTTCTCCGATCTCCATTCTATGGCTAGTAACAATCCCTGTTTGACCGAGGTTCCCGGTCAATATCCCTTTTAACTCCATTGATGGGCCTAATAGGATAAACGGACCCAAAAGGATCTCCCAACTAGTCTTCTTCGACCCTAATCTTCGACGGATACTGATTATGCACATCGGCCCAGGTGACATCTAGGTATTCGATCAAGTTCTGCTTTAATTGTTGTGAGGCCACCGAGCTTCGTACGTTTAATCCTTTAGTGAAGGCCTGAACAACACAATCATCGGCAACCAGAGGTAGATCCACACGTTCCATCTGGAACCGAGACACAAACTCTATGAGCATCTCATTATCTTTCTGCTTTACCTTGAAGAGGTCCAACTTTCTTGTCTCGACCTTTATGACTCCAGTGTGTGCTTTAACGAAGGAATCTGCGAGCATGGCAAAAGAATCAATGGAGTTGGGTGGAAAATTATGGTACCATATCATCGCTCCCTTTGATAGGGCCTCCCCGAATTTCTTCAACAATACGGACTCGATCTTATCGTCCTCCAGATTGTTCCCCTCAATTGCACATGTGTAAGAAGTGACATGCTCATTGGGGTTGGTCGTTCCATTATACTTGAGAATTTCTGGCATGCAGAACTTCTTAGGAATTGGTTTAGGAGCCGCGCTCGGCGGGAAGGGATTTTGCACGAACTTCTTTGAATCCAAACCCTTCAAAATAGGTGGTGCCCCCGGTATTTGATCAACCCTAGGTTATAGGTTTCCACTTTCTTGTCATTTGCTTAAATCTTCTTCTCCCCCGATTCAACTCGTTTTGTCAGCTCCTCGAGCATCTTCATGATTAGTGGGGCCAGTCCCTGATTCATTTCCATTTAATCTTCTTGGCACCGATTCGGCCCTATGAACAACTTCTTGCGATGGCTCGGGCTCGACCTTTCTCGGTGCATGGTTCTGATTTTGGAGTTGTGCTATTGCAGCTTGTTGAGGTTGAAACATTTTGAATATCACTCAAAGGTTGATCCTGCCTTCCTCCCTGCCCTGTGTATTTTGACCGGCTGATCGAACGTCTCTGCGGACGCTATTCTCGGGTTCGACGACCATATTTGCATTAATTGCAATATGGGAACTGATGTTGATTGGGTCTATGGCCAGGACCCCATCGAGGTCAACTGGAGGTACTTCGTTCCCTGGGGAGGTTGTGTTGTCGTTCTCACCGTGGAACCAAGGCCATTGTCAATGTGTGTGGCTGCTGCTTGAGAATTCGACATACTGATCCTGGAATCAAAGATGCTCACTAGAACAAGTATAAAACAGTGTCTGTTACAAAAGTTAGTACCAGGCAATCACTATTATTCTTATCCCCACGGTGGGCGCCAAACTGTTTACCTAAAAAACGAATAACAATTGAAATTATATGTGGTTTTAAGGATACGTGATTTCACTTGGCACAAACTGAGAAAATATATGAATTCATATCAGAAGATGACTGTAAAGAAAAATAAAGCAAACCAATGAGATGTGCAGCTTTGGCCCCTAGGTCGCCCTCGAACCAAACGAGTATTCTACTAGAAAATATGAATAGAGCAACAGAGTATTGAAAGCTTAAGAGAAAAGGTAGTATATTGCTTTGTATTCCGTGAATATGATGCATTTTACAAATGATCAGACCCCCTTTATATAGTAGGGGAGTCCTACCTTTGATATAATTCTATACACAATAAGAAATCTCATGATTAGCTAATTAATCAGCCTCTTCTTGATACGTGACGAGATTTTTGCCGTGATCCTCGCGCAATCGCGGATGTTATGGTTTTACCGTTACTTGACTAGATAACTCCCCCCCCCCCTCGATCTTACCCGATCTCTGTTCCGCTCGGTCTTGATCTTGGCTGAACTTCATCCTTGACCGGTCCACGAATTAAGGGTTCAGGAACCTAATTTCATATTGAGGCTCGATATAATACGAGGTCGAACCGTGGCCTATCATGATCCAACCTCCATTAGTTACAAGAAGGGAACAAGACCGTTCTGACCGTATACAATACTACTATTAATTTGTTGGAGGAAAAAAAGAAAGAAATATTACAAAAATTATATGCTTAAGAATACTTCAAGAACCCCAGCTCAAATCCCAGAATAGAAAGTAGAAAGTTCCTCCAAAGTTATTCTAGTGCACCTTTTGCCTCCATTCTTGGTCAAGATGATTGTCAAAGGTTGACAAAAATGACATAATTTCAAATCTCTAATTTCATACTTTGAAATAACTTTAGATAAATCAATTAAACTTAGTTAAACAATTCGAAGACCACGACATGCAACATTTATTCTTAATTTTTCTTACAAAATTATTTTTTCATTTAGAAAAAGGATTTACTATTTGTTAACTACTTTAGCATTATACTCGACAATTCTTTGGGTTTTAAGTTTTGTTAAGTTCTTTACAATCTTTTTCTTTTTAGTTTAAACTATACTAAAACTAAATTAGAACTTTAGACTTTGGAATTGAAATTTCTCTGAAAGTAGATATACTATATTAATATCAAGTTTCAACACTCCCGTAATAGGAAGGCATTGATATATATCTTTGAATTAGTCATATATCTATAGTCATATATTTTATATTACGTTCTTAGAAAAATGATGGAAAAGTAATAAGATGAACCAGCCCTATGGACAAGAATGCTCTAATATTTTATTGTCTTAATGATGTATTCAACAGTTTAAAAGTCGGAAATAAAAAATTTATCAATCAAGCATACCTCTTTCGTTTTATATGATATTATATATTATTATATATAGGGTGTTGGTGGCGAAGTCAAAAATTTCGCGAAGGTATTCAAAATTTAATATAAAATAATAATTTTTAACTTATATATATAATATAATTTTTATATACACAATATAATTTTTCAATAAATATTATATGTTCAAATAGTTTACTCTGGTTGTATTGTCTTCCTTTTTCTTTATCACCTTCTTTGTATTATCTTTCTAGTGAGCAAGAGTAAAACGAAGTGGCATGGTAGGAATACCTTCAATTTTCTTGGTCTGGAGCACTTTAACTTTCTTAATAGGTTTATTCGGTGCGAAATTAAATTAATCGGATCAATGAGTTTCGAGTTTCAAATGATTTTGAATTCTCCCCATTTTAGTTTATGTAAATTTTTGGGAATTTTAGAGTTTTACCCATAAAAATCAAACTAATTACTCTTGCTTACCTATTTATTTTTGTACCCATCAAATTAATAACCCTCCCATCCCATTGTAGCTTTTGTGGGTAACTGTCTCTTTTTTCTCCTTTTCTTTTTTCTTCTTTTTTCGTTATTTTATGCTTTTTCTCCCTTTCTGTTATGTATTTTCAATCATATTGTTTCTTATTTTCCTTTTTCTTTACCATAATTTGATTCCATACTCAATTTTGGCTCTTTTATTTTTATTTTGTTTCTTTCCTTTTGTTCATTTTTCTTTATTTCTTGTTCTTTTTCTAATTTCATTTAACTCTTTTATTTTTTACCTACATAATTTAATCACATTCACTTTTTCTGTTTTCTTTCTTTATTCTTCTTTATTTTATACAGTAATAAAAGATAACTAATATAGTAAACATTCATTCACTATTTTTTAATATAACTAGTATAATATACCTTATGTCTTTTATCTCCTTTTTTTCTCTAAATCAATTATTAGAATAACTTATACATTATACATGTTTTTTCTTCTCTTTTTTCATTGCATTTTTTTTCCTTTTTCTCCTTTTCTAATATTATTTATATTACTTTTTAAAAAAAAAATTGTATTCCCTATTTTTCTCATAATTTAATTTTACACATCTTTTTGGATCCTTTATTTTTGTTATTTTTTCTCTCTCTTTTTTATTATATCAATAAAAAATAACGATATAGTACATATTTTTATTTTATTTAATTTTTCTTATATTAATTATCAGAAAATAACTTACTCTACCATATAGTATACGAAAAATAGTATATTAATAGCAGTTGAAGTATATTGTTGTAGAGTACTATGATACCCACATGGTATATTATATTATACTGATAGAGTATCATAGAGGTCTCGTTCATTCCTTCCAGAAATACACTTAGTTTTCTATGATACTTATATTGTCTATACCATACTGACAGGATATAATGTGGCATTCCGTCCAAAATAACACTCAGTCTCGATTGTACCAACCAGATATATAGTATATGCTAACAGGATCACATAGAGGGCTGGTTCATTCCTTCAACAAAAAAATACTCGCCAGTACTCTATGTTACCCCACATGGTATATATTATATGCTTACAAGATGGGGGTCTGGTAAATTCCTTCAAAAAAGAGGCCAGTCCTCTATGATACCAAAATGATATACCATTTTGGTATACAATACAAATTCTTCTACTTCGCTACCTCAACTTAATTTCAACCCAAATTTCACAGCTCTAGTGCAAAATCTCCACCAAATTAGCTTAAAATTTAGCCACATCCTCCATTCAACATTTCAAATTAAATATTTTTGTGTAAGAAAAAATAAAATAAAAAGCGTGAAAACTTTATTGAAACGTTGAAAAATAGTGCAATGAAAAAGATACCAATCTGGTATATATACGTCATATACTAACATGGTAACATAGAGGACTATTTCATTCCTTTGACAGAAAAAAATACTTGTCGGTTCTCTGTGATACCCACATGGTATATATAATTACTGACAAGATAAAGGTATGGTTCATTCCTTCAAAAAAGAGTTCAGTCCTCTATGATATCAAACCGGTATACATGTATATTATTTTGGTATATAGTATAGATTCATTTTCTTCGCTAGTTCAACTCAATTTCAACCCAAATTTCACAACTCTAGTGCAAAAAATTCACCAAATTGGCTAAGCTTTAGACACAACCTCAATTCAACATTTAAAAGTAAAAATTATTGTTTGATAAAAATTTGAAAAAGGCATAAAAACTCCATTAAACATTTAAAAAAATTCCAATGAAAATTTTTAATAAATTTAAAAAGGACAAATTATAACGGGGATAATATTATACTATATTGTATATTAAAGAGTATACTATTGAATAAATTGTATAAATTAAAAATTATATACTAAAGTGGTATACATGTATACCATTTTGTTATACAGTACAAATCCATCTTCTTCGCTAGTTCAATTTAATTTCAACCCAAATTTCACAACTCTACTGCAAAATCTCCATCAAATTGGCTCAAGCTTTTGCTACAACTTCTAATCAACATTTCAAACAAACCCCAAGCAGAATCAGCTCAAAACAACTACAAACTCAACAACCCCACTACATGAGTTTTCAGCTTCAAGGTTCTTCAATTGTGCATTTGATTTTTTCTATAAATAACTTTTTTAAAATATCTACTTTGAATCAAACAACAAATCTTAAAGTTGAAATTTTAATTCAAAAGCTTCAAACTCAACAATAGTAGGTCTTTAAAAATTCAATCCCAAGCACCTCAAATCAGCTTCAAATGAAACAAAATTTCAGTATGATTGATATCCTTTCTTTTACTATAACATAGCATCGTACTGAAAAGTTTCAAGTTGGAGTTTCAAAATTATTTTACAATTTTACAATACTTTCTCTCTCTACCTTCACTCGTGCTCTCGGCGCATGTTAGCTAAACATACACCGATGTGGCCATGGCAGAAGTGAGAGGTCAGGGACGAGGAAGGGGACGCAGACGACCAAGTAGAATACCTATAGTAGCTTTTGGGAGCTCAGTTGGAGCTCGAATTCAAGGATATGGAACACCTAAAATAGCAACAATGGCTTCCCCTGTGCAAATGACTGAAGAGATTAGATCTGTGGAGGAAGGATCTACATCAAGTGCTAGTGGGATTCCAAAGAAGCTGGTAATGAAGGAACCTATGAAGACTACTACATAGGTGATATCCTAGATAAATACAGAGGTGAAGGCAGTGCAAGCCAATGAAACAGTGATTCAGTGCAAACTGATGAAACAGTGATTCCAGTGCAGAAATCACTTGAACGAGTAGTAGAAACAGCAAATTCAGTGGGTGAATGGACAAATATATTCAAAGGAAAAAGATCCGCAGCTAATGGCATGTCACTAACATACATCCCACCACAAATTGCTAATGGCCAAACTGTGGTGCAATTGGAACCTGAGGAAGTAGAACCAGAAGAGGAAAAGTGGAAATGTGCCCTAATTGCCTATATCATAGGAGAAACACCTGGATACAACACTATGAGCAGGTATATTAGCCAAAATTGGCTGAATATAGATAAGTCAGAACTGTATTTACATGATGAGGGATATTATGTGGTTCGATTCAATTCAATAACTGATATGAATGTTGTTTATTATGTTGGACCATAAACCATCAGTAATCGCCCTATAATTTTGAAGCCTTGGTCAGCGGACTTTGATTTCAGCAAAGAATTTCCTACTGAGATTCCATTATGGGTCAAATTCCCTAATTTTCCTATGAATTTCTGGGGTAGTAAATCTTTGAGTAGGATAGCAAGTGTGTTAAGGACTCCTGTATTTGCAAATGAGTGTACCACAAAGAAAACAAGTATATCCTTCACGAGGATGTTGGTGGAAATAAATGTCAGTCGTCCACTACCTGATGAAATTACAGTGATTGATCCAAAAGGAAAGTATTTTTAGCAAAATGTGATATATATGACTGGAAGCCTGATTCCTGTGAAGTGTGTCAAGTAGTTGGGCATAGATTTAGGGAAAAGGGAAAAGGGGATAATTTGCAAGATGCACAACACAAAATAAAGAGGAGTAATAAAGTTGTCACACAAGAATGGAGATGCAAAGGTCTTGTGCAAACAAATCTAACAGTTGGAGAGAAAATAGAACTACTCAAGGAGGAAAAGCAATAGAGCCAACAACTAAATGAGTAGAAGAGTGTTACTCATGTTGGTAGAATAGAAGAGAAAACAGAGAAGACTAGAGGGAAAAAACTATAGCAACAAGTCCAGAGTTCAACATTCAAAACTTTCCCATATTGTGTTCTGTGCCAACTAAGAATGGATTTGAAGTTCTACATGGAGGAAACAGTGAATGTCAAGGCCTTCCTCTGGATAGAAGGGGGATTCAAAACTATCTAATGATTGGATATTTTAGAATGTTAGGGTAATAAATAAGAGGTATAAACAAAAGGAGTTGAGGAATTATTTGAAAACAAAAAAAATAAGACTAGCAGGATTAATAGAAAAGAGAACAAAGGATCACAATTCAAAGAATATTAGCAACAAAATAGTACCAAACTGAGAGATGTATGATAACTATCAAGCTGCAGCAAATGGTAGAATTTGGTTGGTCTGGGATCCGCAATGGTGTGAAGTTAAAATGGTGAGAGCTGAAGCCCAAATATTACACTGTTAAGTCAAAGTAAAATAGGAGACATTAATTGTTGCCTGCTATAGTGTATTACTATAACACTATGGAGCATAAGAGAGCATTATGGGAGAATTTAAGAGATGTAGTTGTAGCATGAATAAACCATGGCTTGTAATTGGAGATTTTAATGCAGTAATGTACCAAGATGATAGGTTGATTGGTAATCCAATTACATATATTGAATTTAAAGAATATTTTGAGTGCATGCATGAGTTACTACTAGCAGAAACCCAATAGAGAGGGGACTACTATACATGGTCAAATAAACAATTGGAAGCAAACAGAATATATAGCAGGTTAGATAGGGCTTTTGGAAATCATGAGTGGATGATGAAATGGGGTCATCTGGTAATGCAATATGATGAGTCTTTCATATCTGATCATACACTTATGTTGTTAACAATGGCTTCTTCTAACAGCAACATCAAGGTTCCTTTCAAACTTTTCAACATATGGGCTGATCATAAGGAATTTTTGGAGATAGTAGAGAAGACCTGGCAATAGACGCAATCCACAAGCAAGATGAAGAACATCTGGAAGAAGTTGAAATGCCTTAGACCAGTATTAAGGAGATTGAATAGTGAGGAGTTCAAGTCCATTAACCAGAAGATAGAGAAGGCAAGACAGGAACTAAAGATTACTCAAGAACAAATGCTTCTGAGGAATAATACAGAATTTCTTGCAAAAGAAAGAGAGTTGATACAATCTTTGGAGAAGTGGTCAATTGTAGAAGAAAGTGCTTTACAACTAAAGTATAAGGTAAGCTGGATCAAGCTAGGGGATTCCAATAATAAGTATTTTTCAGCACTGATCAAAGAGAGGACTCACAGAAAGCAGATAATAGAACTCACAAATCTCAATAATAAGAAGCTTTCTGAACCAAAGGAAATCAGAGAGGAGATAGTAAGTTTCTACAAAGGTTTGATGGGTTCTGTAGCTCATATGTTACCATCAGTCAACAAGTAGATTATGAGAAAAGGTCCAATCATTTCTCAGCAACAAAGAGTTAGATTATGTGCAGAGGTGACAGAAAAAGAGATTTATGATGGTCTCTCCAGGTGTGGATGGCTATTATGCATACTTCATCAAAAAAGTATGGACTATTATGAAGGCAGAAATTGTTGAAGCTATTAAGGAGTTTTTCAAAACTGGGAAAATGTATAAGGCAATTAATTGTACAGCTATTACTCTAGTTCCAAAGACTACTAAACCAAATACAGTGAAAGAGTATAGGCATATTGCATGTTGTACTGTGCTATACAAAATGATTGCCAAATTACTAGCTTCCAGATTGCAAGAAGTGGTTCCAGATATCATTTCCGAGGCCCAGGCAAGGTTTCCAGGGAGGAAAATAGCTGACAATATCATTCTTGCTCATGATCTTGTCAAGTCCTATACAAGGAAGAATATATCTCCTAGATGCATGAGAAAAATAGACTTGCAAAAAGCATATGATTCTGTTGAATGGCCATTTCTGAGGCAGATGCTCATTGAGCTTGGATTCTCAGACCAATTTATTCTTTGAATAATGGAGTGTGTTCAAACAGTTAACTACACTGTGATGTTCAATAGTGAGTCAAGTGAACCTTTCAATGCAGCTAGAGGACTTCGTCAAGGAGATCCAATATCTCCCTTCCTATTTGCAATTGCTATGGAGTATCTAAGTAGACAACTCAATGAACTGAAGGAAGATAGATTATATCAGTTTCACCCAAAGTGTGCAAAACTAGGTATTACACATCTTAGTTTTGCAGATGATCTGCTGCTTTTTACCAAAGGGAATTTATCTTCTATTACTGCTCTCTATCAGCGTTTTCAAACAGTTTTCTGAAGCTTCAAGATTGCAAGCTAATCTTGGAAAGAGTTGTGTGTATTTTGGTGGAGTTAAGAAGGAAATTCAGGACAGTATATTGAGCCATTTGGGGTTTCTACATGGGAGTTTGCCTTTCAAATGCTTGGGAGTGCCTCTATCAACAAAGAAGATCACTTTAATGCAATGGCAACCGCTAATAGAGAAGATCATAGCTAGAATTACCTCTTGGACAGCCAAAAAACTGTCATATGCAGGAAGAACTCAGTTAGTCAAATATGTGTTGTTTGGAATTCAAGGATATTGGGCTCAACTATTTCTTATTCCTACAAACGTTTTGAGAACTATAGATGCTTATTGAAGGAGTTATATATGGTCAGGAAGCAACACAATCACCAGGAAAGCTTTGGTAGCATGTGATAGAGTATGCATGCCTAAGTCAATGGGAGGGCTAAGATTTATAAACATAAAGCTATGGAATCAAGTTGCTCAAATCAAGACGTGTTGGGATGTAGCTCATAAGCAGGATAAGATGTGGATTCGATGGATTCGTGCTTACTATGTCAAAGGTAAGACACATATAGCAATCCCAAAACAAGCAAATTGGATTACTAGGAAGATAATGGAAGCTAAGGAAAAATTACACTTGATACCTGCTGCCAAGGCTACAAGGAGCATGACAAATTCTACTTACCATCAACTTCTCCCTGAAATGGGGCCAGTACCTTGGAAATGCCTTATGTTCAAGAATGATGCTAGACCTAAATCAATCTTCATAATGTGGCTACAACTACTGGGGAGATTAGCTACAGCAGATAGATTAGTGAGATGGGGATTAACAATGGATACAATATGTACACTATGCCAGATATAATTGGAAACCAAGGAGCACATGTTCATTGAATGTGAATTTGCTAAGACTATATGGAGGAAGCTGCAGAACTGGCTACAATGGAAGCAAACAGCAGAAATATGGAACCAACACATAGATTGGGCTATTCAAAGAGCCAGAGGGAAGTCACAGCAAGCTCAAATCTTCAAAATGGTGTATGTTGAGTGTATATATACTATATGGATGGAAAGGAATCATAGCGTATTTGAAAATAACTATAGGAGCTTGGAAACAATTGTATGTGAAATAGCCTATATCTGCTATGTAAGAGCAGTCCCTAGAGTTAAAGGATTTGTTACAGAGTTTTGTGTTTTAGGTTTCTAGCTTTCATTTTTCAGTTGAGAACTACTTGTACATAGTAGAGAGTTAAGGATAAGGTAGAATTTAGATATCTAATGTATAATTTTCAAAGGTGATTAATACAAAAGTTTAGTTACCTAAAAATCATAGCATCTTACTTAAAAACCACATTCGGGCGACAAGTATAAATGCTTAAGCTCAGACCATTCCCGATGAGAATCCACAAAAAGGATATATTTTCATCAAGGACGGTAGTGCTTTCACCATAATCTCTATAAATAGTTGTACTAAATAATGAGTAAAGCACATAAGTGATAAATAGGGAAGATGGTCATAGCAACAATGACGTCATGATTTGTGAATGCAACAGCTTGGCAGAAGATAAGTGAAGGGGCGGGTAATTATTTTTTACTGTATGGGTAGTCTTTGTAATTAGTTTGAGGGTAGATAATTAGTTTAGGTTTTATGAATATTTTGCGTAGATTCCCCAAATTTTTTCGCTTTCAAAAATTCAAACTATATATGTAAACGTTGATTAATATAATAGTTTGAAATACATTTTTTCCACCATATTGACATGACAAGAATTGCATCTTATAATACATTTTGTATAGTTTTTGAATAAGCTATATTTTAACTTTAAAATAATGAGTTAATCTAATTCAATTTAGTTGTAAAGTTAGTCAAATTAACTTTCGAAAAGCAAAAAAATTCACATAAACTAGAACTGAGAGAGTAGATAATATTGTTGGGGGGAGGGGGATTGGAGAAAATAAAATTTCAAATGGGAATTCTGTAACGCTATACAATAGTATCACTTTTGTTGGCGATTAAGAGCCTGTTTGGACATTAAAAAAAATTACTTTTTTCGAAAAAAAATTTACTAGTTTTGAAATCTGTGTTTGGCCATAAAATTTTTAATTTTCACTTGAAGATTAATTTGAAATTTTTCAAAATTTTGAAAAACTCCAAAAAGCTGTTTTTCAAAATTTTCACTCAGATCACTCATAAAAATTCAAAAACAACCAAAAATTATATTCATATCCAAACATAACTCTAATTTTTAAATGTCATTTTCACTTTAAAAAAATTACTTTTTTTAAAAATTTTACAGTTCTTATGTCCAAACGCCCACACTAAGATCGACGGAGACTGATGGTGGTGATGCCGAAAGGCGTTTTATAAAACATAAGTGATTATAGTCAACGTTGACTTCAGTCAAAGTTTGTGAAATTTAACACGGTTTTGTAAGAATCACAATTGCATGCAATGTAAGCAAATAATTCTTTTCACATATCCTACATATGCAAGTACACCACTCTAAGGTTCTTTTTTCACAACCGTTTGATAGACGCTTTGAAGCTCGACTAATTTGAATTCACGTCGAAAATTTCACTTTAGAAAGTAATTAAGCACTTTTTATCAAAAACAACTTCGTTTTCAAGGCTAAAAATCAAACTTTTGACTAATGATAATGGGGAACTTACCAGAGGCGAATTCAAGATTTTAGCTCTATGGGTTAAATTTTAGCATTGAACCATAATTTTTATAAATTATTAGCTCTATCTACTTGTAGACACTGAAATTTTAACAGATCAAGATAAGTCCTAAATTCAAGACCACTCTTGAAATATTAGAAGTCTATCCGGATTACTTGGTGGCTACTCCACCCAAACCCTAATTGATGCCTATAAATAAGGCTACATATGTGATCAGGCTCAACTATGTCTAATAAAAGACTAAGCGGGCGTTGCAAATATAATCCGGGGTATTATGCCCAGAGTCGATCCCACAGGGAATTTACGTATCAAGCAAGTTGTTAGAATACTCAA